>CM076573.1:757203018-757327807 GCA_034641835.2 Pinus albicaulis | reverse complement strand
CATGCTTTTGCCTCTCTTGGAGTTCAGTCTTCTATGGCAATGACCAATAATGAACTGGTGCTTCTGCAGTTTCCTTTGTGCACTAACTCCTTCGTGAGGGAAAGTCGGAGATTCAAATCTTTCTCCGCGCTCTTTTCCCAATTCAAACTTAAAACATGGGTAATGCGACCATAAAGTGTAAACAGAGCGATGCCCTAGCCACTAACGCGGCCAATATATTTCTTGCCTGCGTTATAACGCCCTTGTTCTGTTCTA
Organism: Pinus albicaulis; assembly: GCA_034641835.2. NCBI lineage: Eukaryota > Viridiplantae > Streptophyta > Pinopsida > Pinales > Pinaceae > Pinus > Pinus albicaulis. The sequence goes on along the minus strand of CM076573.1, from coordinate 757,327,552 downwards.
TATATGCGTTACCCTGGCAGAAATAGGTTTAATTTAGGTCTTTGTACTTCTTCCATATTTGTCTTCCCCTCTGATCTGATGAGGAGGTATTTTTACCTGTAACAACGTTGTATAGGCAAATGCATAACCTGAGACAGAGGTTGCTGACAGTAAAAGAATACATAGAGGAATTCTACAAAGTAAGCATAAGAGCTGGGCAATTTCAGGACACACCAAAGAAGACTGCCAGATATGTGAATGGTCTCAAGTTGGAGATCCAAGATGAGATTGGTCTCCTATCTCATAAGACAGTGGAAGAGGCCTACCAGATGGCCTTGAAAGTAGAGGAGAAACTCCTGAGGAAAAAATCTGCCAAGAAGAGAGGTACTTTCCGTGGAAAGGGAAGTCAGGGTGGTAGAGGAAAGCCTACTAGACCCAGGGATGGAGCTAATAGTAGCTCACCTCAAAATGCATATACAGAGGATGATGCAAGGGGAAGAAGGGGTTCTTACAGAGGAAAAGGAAGAGGAGGCAGAGACAGAGGCAGAGGTAGAGAATTGAGGTGCTATAGATGTCAGCAAGTGGGACAAAAGCACTATGAGTGCCCAGAGAATGTGGGTGCTGGCCCAAGAAATGCAGTTGTTGCCCAGGCTGGAGAAGAGGTAGAAATTGAAGAAGAAATTCTACCAGAGAGGGGAGAGTCCTTGGTGGTTAACAAGGTCCTGTTGAAGCAAACCAAAGAGGCCACTGAGCCTGCACAAAGAAAGACTTTGTTTAGGAGCATATGCAAAGTCCAAGGGAAATGCTGCCAGCTAGTCATTGATAGTGGCAACATAGACAATATGGTTTCCACTGAGGTGATAGAGAAGTTGAAGTTGAAGACAAGGGAGCATCCAACTCCCTACAGGGTGTCTCGGTTGCATAAGGGGCACTAGCTGGTTGTGAAAGAACAGCGTGAGATAGAGCTGCAAATGGGAAAATACAAAGATAAGGTCCTGTGTGATGTAATGCCCATGGATGTGTGTCATATACTGCTGGGTAGACCCTGGTAGTTTGATAGAGCAGCAGTGCATGACGGCAAGAGGAACACTTACAAGTTCTTCAAGGATGGGGTAAATCATACATTGATACCCATGGAAGAAGGAGAGCCATCCAGCAGAGTGATTGATCCAAAGACCTTGTTGCTGAGTGGGAAGGAATATCTGCAGCAGATAGAAGAAGAAGAGGTAAGTTTTTCTTTATTTTTCAAGCCTAAGGTAGTTCTTACTTCTACAAAGATTTATGATTTTCCAGTAGAAATCCAAGAAATGTTAGACAATTATTGTGACATTGTTGTGGATGATTTACCTGATGAGCTGCCACCTGTGAGAAAGATCAGCTATCAGATAGATTTTATCCCTGGTTCAAATATGCCAAATAAGGCAGCCTACAGAATGACTCCCACAGAAAATGAGGAAATCAGGAGACAAGTACAGGAATTGGTGGACAAGGGGCTGATCAGAGAAAGTTTGAGTCCATGTGTAGTACCAGTAGTATTGAGCCCAAAGAAAGATGGAGGATGGAGAATGTGTACTGATTCCAGAGCAATCAATAAGATCACAATCAGATACAGATTCCCTTTTCCCAGAGTTGAGGATTTAATGGACTGTTTGAGTGGTGCTAAATATTTTTCAAAGATAGATTTAAAAAGTGGATACCATCATATTAGAATAAGAGAGGGTGATGAGTGGAAAAATGCCTTTAAAACAAATGAAGGACTCTATGAATGGATGGTAATGCCTTTTGGGTTTTCAAATGCACCTAGCATTTTCATGAGACTTATGAATGAAGTATTGAAAGAATTCATTGATAAATTTGTGGTAGTGTATCTGGATGATATATTAGCTTTCAGCAGAACTAAAGAAGAACATTTAAGGCATCTTAATCATGTCTTGAAGAAGCTGCATCAAGAGAAACTGTTGATAAACTTAAATAAATTCTCATTCATGAAGGAAGATTTGGTGTATTTGGGTTTTGTTGTTTCTGCAGAAGGATTGAAGATGGACCCAGAAAAGGTTAAGGCAATAGTGGAGTGGCCTTCACCCAAGAATGTTTTTGAGGTAAGAAGTTTCCATGGAATTGCTAGTTTTTACAGAAATTTTATAAGAAACTTTAGTAAGATTAATGCACCCATCATTGAGACAATAAATAAGAGAAAACAACCATTTAAGTGGACTGCTGAAGCAGAAAGAAACTTTAAACTTTTGAAGCAAAAGATAATTGAGAAGCTTGTTTTGATCCTGCCTGATTTTACTAGACCATTTCAAGTAAACTGTGATGCCAGTGGGGAGGCCATTGGAGCTGTGTTGAGTCAATATGATAGGCCTATAGCCTATTTCAGTGAGAAGCTAAATGACACCAGAAGAAATTATTCCTCTTATGAGAAGGAATTCTATGCAATTGTTCAGGCACTAAAAAAGTGGAGACATTATTTGATGTCCAAAGAGTTTGTATTATATTCTGACAATCATGCTTTGTAGTATATTGTACAGCAGCCCAAGTTGAAGCATAAGCATGCCAAATGGGTTGAGTATCTCCAAGGTTTTAACTTTTTTTTGAAACATATGTTGGGAAAAATACAGAGAGGGGGGGGTGAATCAGTATTTACTGCATATTCAAAACTTTCACTTTTTCTGCTTCTAAAATGCATACGCTACTTTCCTGAACCAGACTTGCGTATATACGCGGATACCCTTTACGAAACTAGCGTATACACAGATATCTATATATGTCATTAATTCATCACTCAAATCATTCCTTCATTTATTCATCAGATATTCAATAAGCAGTAAACATGTGCAGTAAGAGCAGAATAAATCATGACACAAAGCATCACACATGAACACCAGGATTTTTAGGTGGAAACCCAAGTCGGGAGAAAACCACCGCTGCAGTTGCTCAGCCTTCAATATTTTATTATAGAGAAAAACATCTTACAACATATGTGCTGGCGCAGACTTGACCAGCACGCAGGCACCCACCTGCGCTCATTTACCAGCCTCTCCTGGAAGGGAGCTCCAACCCCCTGACTCGTTTACAGAAGCCTCTCTCTGGAAGGAGTCTTCAGCCCACCGACTCGTTTGACCTCACGGAAGGGAGCTCGACCGGCGAAGGCTTCACAACCTCGAGCACCACCTTGGACCACGTTTCATCAATTTTCATGCGGATCCAACCACTTCAATAAAGCAAACACTTACGATACAATTCATCATATTTTCTGCGAGCCAAGTTTTCATGCACAGCACAACCATACATCATCAACAGATACATATCAACACAGATCAGATAGCAGAAACACAGCAGAACAGATTAGATATTTCATACCCCTTGCTTCAGCAAACCCTAGTTTGCATACGCGCTTTTACTTCACTGATGTCGCGTATATACGCGCTTCCGTCCACACAAACCAGCGTATACCTCAGTGTATATTTTATTGCGCATACGCGCTTTCTCTTCGCTGAAGCTGCGTATATACGCGCTTCCTCCGCGGCGAAGTAGCGTATAGATCTTTAAACATTACAGAGCAGCATACTTCATCAGATCAGACATTCATCTCAGATTCAACCCTTTACTTCAGACAGATGTTCGCCTAGATGTTCGCCTCATCACAGATCTAAGCCTTCCATAAACAGATCTAGCAAATACAAGAGCAATTCAGATCTAGATCTCCTTCTTCATCATTGGTGCATCATACATTCAGATTTATCATTCAAGTGTAACCCTTTCCATTCAGATATACTTCAGAGAAAAGTATTCATTCAAGCTCAGACATCTTGCACTCCCTCACTCCTGATTTGCACAATGAATTTCTTCTCCTTATATATGATTACCCTTTGTCAATACCATGAGCCCCTTTTTCAATACCATGGACCAAAACAATACCATAAGCCCAAAACTATCTGGACGGGGTCAATTAGGCGGATCATTACCCAATACAATGGGTCAGTACCATGGTGGTTACCCCTGGTTTTGCACTTTTTGAGCGCTTTTGCCCATACGCGACTTGGCACGTTCTTTTCCGCGTGCATACGCGACTTCCCCTAGGCCAATCCGCGTATACCAAGAGACATATTCTTTTTCATCATACTTTGAGTACATTCTGAAATCCTTTCTTCATTGCCTTCTCTACACACTGTAGAAACATCATATTTCCTTTATCAGGAACATATTCTTTTCAAGCACAACTTCATCAAGTTGTCATCATCTTCATCAGGTGGGTTGCCTTTCAAGATCAACACACATTATATCATATCAGATTTACATCATTTACTAAGTCCATCAAGTCAAGCATAACTTCATCAGGTGGTTTGCCATCAAGGACAACACATGTCAATAGATGCATGTCTTCATCTCCATTAGTGGGTTGCCATCAAGGACAACACTCTGCATCATATTTCCAACAATCTCCCCCTTTGGACTTGATGGCAACCATGATGGTGTTTGGTTACCACAGCAGATAGATACCATGGTCACTTCCCCAAATATTTGACATCATTATCTTCATTCAAAAGACCATGTCACTCTCCCCTTTGACATCAAGGGTACGTGATCAAAAACCAACACTCTCCTCCTACATGTGGCCGATAAACCCTCCGAGTTCATGTCAATCTTCAAACATATTTGTCAATGAAGTACATGACTCTATGAACCTTCCTATCACCAAAGACTCATACTTACATCAATTATCCATCCACATGGATTTACATATGAGACTCAACTACCCAACCAAGTGGTTTACAAATTTGACCTCAGCCACCCAACCAAGTGGGTTTACAAAATGACAAGTCCTTACATGACCGAATATTAATTTACAACATGGGCCCCCACCACTCATACAAATACAAATATGACTTTTCATAACTAATACCAAAAGTCTCAAGAAAGAGAACATATTTCTTAGAACCATCATAATGCCAACATCGCATTACATACTGAAAGCTACGTTCCCCCCGAACTGCAACCAAGCAATCTTTCCAAAGACTAAGGCTCCCCTTAGCTTGTGCATCCCGAAAACTTCCACCAACAAATCATCAAGGCATCTTCATCAAACTTTAGAAACAGTATTTATGAGAACCCGGAACACCACCGTAGAGATACCAACAAAGCATTTACAATTGCACAAGAGAGTCGAACCAACCAAGAATTGTCGAAACCAAACCATACGCGGTTTTATGTGCAAGAACTCGCGTACATACGCGACTCTGTTTCCGTGAAACCCGCGTATCCCAAGACACCTTCTAAATTTCAACCGTACACATCTTTTCGTAAGGCAAAAGAGCCAGTGTTCAGCCTTCTTTTCGAGATATCAACGTTTTCCCCGAATTGGGCGTATATAACAACAGTGTAGTTGTGTCTTCAAGCGTCATCCATTGGTTGTAGCATAAGCCCATTAGTAATTCGTTTCTTGATCCTTTGCAAGATCAATACATTCTTTCCAAAAGAGATTATCATATCGTAACAAAGATTTTCGTACATGTGTCAAGGAATCATCCATGTGGTCCAAAATCACCATGATCTTCAAGAGTAACATGGTACAATATATGTAGGCAAAAGATTCCAACCATAGCAACCAAACTCTATATGATCTGAAACAAATGATATCCAACTCATCCACACAAAGATACTTATCAAATAACTAGGGCTCAAAATCTTATCATAATAATCCATGTACCAAATCATCATCATTTGAGCATGAGTATCACCAAGACCAAAGAATAAGGCAATTATGGCTTCCAAATAATGCAACCATTAGAATTCAACTCCTACTCCCCCCTAAACCAATGCGTTTCTTCCTTAACTTCGCAATCCTATACCTTCAACAGCAAGTCATCAATAACAATCTCTCGCATGATCTCGCTCCTATTTCTCGAACTATAAGACTTTCATCTCAACAATGAATGCTTCTTCATCATAAAGCAAAACTGTGCTTCATCCATAATATTCGAATATTAAGAACTCATGCATCATTTCATTATCATGAGTATAACTAGAATGATGTTGGTCAGCAGCAATCAATGCTACCAGATCGATGTTCTCTCGATCTTCGCTTTTCCGCATCTTTCACTATCGTACAAATTTTCTTATCAATGCATACGCGATCGCGTTCGGAACTCGCGTGTATACGCGACTTCTTAGTTAATGGAACTCGCGTATGGAAACGGACAGGTACCCCCCCCCCCCCATCTCCTTCATTTCTTCCGCAGCTTGTACCTCCTGTGACCGTCCTTTCCACATCGTATGTGCCGTAAGTAAACATAACCAAAGATAACCAAATCAACCATGAGCTATCATGCATTGCTCCTCTTGTGACGATACATTAGATCTCATATTATATCTCACATCATTCCCGTTAGCTCAACAAGAAAAGTCATCAGATGATGACCGCAGTAGGTCATAATTCTCATTGCCGATCGGTCCTTCATCTTGAATTGAGTGTTTTCTTCAAGAAAATCATTGTTTTCAGAGCATCAACAAAACATCCTTTTCTTCTCTAGATTGTTTCTTGTCCATCCCTCCATCTTCTTTCCGTATTTGTTTTCTATTTGTGTGTCAATTTCTACATCTGTCAATTGCATTCCTTTCTTATATGTCCATACTTGTTACAAGAATAACATCTCATGTGTCTTAAAAATAAGTATGTTAATCATAATGAGTATTTCCTATTCTTCCTCCTACAATCACCGTTTTCGTGTCCATACTTGTTACATGAAAAACAATATCCTCAAGAAAACGAGTACTGTAGAACCGTTTTGTTCGAGTCGAAATGATCATTTCGCAATTTGTCGCAACATGTCCATAATTATGACATTTAAAACATTCAACATACTTCGAATGTGAATTTTGAGAATTCATGATTGTTGGTTGAGCTTTTGTCTCTTTCAACACTTCGAGGTTTTGGTATCGACATCCTCTCGAATTTTGGCACTTCCTTGTGAGCTAGATTCTCTTGGGTCAGCCTGGCGTGAAACCAAGACCATGTTTGATAGCAGAGACTCGATTACTCGGTATTGTCCAAAATGTTAAGATTATCATGAAACCTCAAAAGTTTAACCTTTTCTTCTAATTCTTACCTTTGAGAATATTTACCTCAACTCCAAGGCTTGACATCGTTTGTCATGCTTTCTTCTTTCTTCTTCCATCTTCAACTTGATTCTTCGCATTTAGAATCTCTTCTTTCAACCAATCTTCATTTCCTTCACAAGTTTGTTGCGCCCTCTTCATTCTTCTTGTTTTATTTTTCCGCATCTTCTTTTGGAGAGAGACACCGTTCAAGGCCTTCCTTTTTCAAAGGGATTGCAGAGGTTCCTTATTCTCCTTTACTTGATGCTTCTAGCTCGCTCGCGTAAAGATGATGCGCTCAAGTCCCTTCTCTTCTATATTCTTCTTGCTTGATTTTTCCAAAATCGCTTTCCAGATCTTTAATTCGATTGGATGCATAAGCATGAAACCTTTGATACTTGTCCACCGTTTTTCCATTTAGCATTTCTATTTGGATCTTTCATTTGTAGATCATCTCTTTACAGATAGTTTTCGCTATTGTATGAACTTTGTAGTTCTTCTTCTTTAATCTTTGGAGAGCTTCTTCTAGATCCACAACTTACTTTCACTATCTTCATTATTGTTTGCACAAAGAAGAGTATTACAAGTGGCCTTCTCCTTTTTCTTCTTTGCCATAAGTGCTTGTAGATCTTCGCTTTAATCGTTTCTCATCTTCTTCAATTTTTGCTATACATGATTTCTCCGAGATATCTCCTTTCCCTCGAGTAACCTTCTTTTGCTTCTTAGCCATGAGCACTTTCGCATCTTGGTCGAATCTTCTTCATCTTCACCGGACACTTCATCATCATCTTCTTTTGCATAATAACTCTTTCCTTCTTCAAATTGTTTCCCTTTACCATATGCTTTTCTTTATAAGGACATTTAGCAAGATAATGACCAACTTTTCCACACTCAAAACATTTGAAGGGAAGCTTACCTTTGAATCTTCCGTACCTAGTTGGAGCTTTCTCACGAAATTTGCTTCTTCTTCACCGTATATATAATGGAATCTTTGACAACTTCCTTTTCCTTCCCTTTAGTAGATGCCCTTAAAAGTGCCTTTCCTCTACTCGAGAAGGGCCTCCTTGTCTCATTTTCAAAAAGCAACAGAGTACCATGTAATTGAACAATAGTAAGAGTTTGCAAATCTTGCCTTTCTTCAATAACCGAAACTTTAGAGTCAAATTTTGAAGTCAATGATCTTAAGACCTTTTCCACCAGTAGCAGTATCACCATGGTTTCACCCAAAATTTCTCATTCGATTTACAATATCATCCAGACGAAGAAAGAAATCGAAACACTTAATACTATGCATCTTCAAATTTTCAGTATTCAATTCTAAGAGTTTGGAGTTTTGCACTTTTTACCTTTGTGTCTCCTTCTATAGGCTTAGAATGATTTTGTCTCATGTCCTTCGCCGAATGTAGCCGCATCACTTAGCAACTCCCGATTCGTACATGCTTCCCAATAAGACATTCACCGCTTTGGCATTGATTTCATACTTTTCTTTCAAATCGCACGTAGGAATATCATGTATTGATAACCTTCTTCCACGATTGCCCATACATCTGCACCAAGACTTTTACAGATAAGCTTTTGCACGTACCTTCCAAAAGATCGATTGCTTCCATTGAATAGAGGTGGCTTTATAGACATTACTCCTTCGACTTCCCATCGTACTCGCATCTCCTTTAAGCGATCAAGCTTCGCACAAGGACCCGGGCCTCCGATACCAATTGTTGGGAAAAATACCGGGAGAGGGGGGGGTGAACGCATTTCATCGCATATTCAAACTTTTTACTTCTTTCATTCCTTAAAACCCATATCACTTTACCAAAGAAACCCCAGCCAGATACATACGTCAGGATCCCATTTATGAAACTAACATACACAGAGATTTAGATATGTCATTAAATCTTCACTTAAACCATTCCATCATTTATTCATCGTATATTCAATAAGCAAGAAATAAAAAGTAAGAAGAACAGAATAAACCATCACACAAAGCATCACACATGAACACCAAAGATTTTTTAGGTGGAAACCCAAATCTAGAGAAAACCACCGCCGCAAATACAACCCTTCAATATTTTATTATAGAGAAAACATCTTACAACATATAGCCGGCGCGTACTTGACTAGCACGCAGCACCCACCCTCGCGCTCGCTACCAGCCTCTCCCCCGGAAGGGAGCTACGACCCCTCGACTCGTTTGCATTGCACTTTCACCTCGGAAGGAGCCACCCCCCGATCTCGCTTACCACCCTCACCGGAAGGGAGCTACAACCCCCGACCGAAGGCTACAACCCCTCAAAGACCACCTCGGGACCACGTTTCATCAATTTTCACACTCGGATCCAATAACTTCAATAGAACACCACTTGCAGTGCCACATTTCATCATATATTTTCATACTAGACCTTTCCATACTTTTAAGCACAACCATACATCATCGTACATATCAACACGCATCGTATAGCGTAAACACAACAGTAATGTATCGTATATTTCATACCCTTGCTTCAAAGAAACCCTAGTTTGCATACGTCTTTCCCTTCATCGATGTTGCGTATATACGCGCTTCCGTCCACACAAACCAGCGTATACTTCGGGTTGGTATTTTATTGCGCACACGCGCTCGCCGGCCGCGTATACACGCCGCTCCTCCGCGTCAGTAGCGCATAGATCTTCAATTGTCACGCGCAGCGGTGTTACACTCTCTTCGTATCGTATATTCAAACACATATTTACCCCTTTCTTCGTACGTATGCCCGCCTAGATGTTCGCCCTCATCGCGTATCTAAGCTTCCTTCCATACAGTATCTAGTAGATATATTTCGTATCTAGATCCCTTTCTTCATCATTGGTGCATCATCCATTCAGATTTATCTTCAAGTGTAACCTTTTCATTCAGACCTACTTCGTAGAGAAGTATTCATTCAAGCTCGTATATCTTGCACCCACACTCATGATTTGCACAATGAATTTCTTCTCCTTATATGATTACCCTTTCGTCAATACCATGAGCCCCTTTTTTCAATACCATGGATCAAAACAATACCATAAGCCCAAAACTATTTGGACGGGTCAATTTAAAGTGGATCATTACCCAATTCAATGGGTTAATACCATGGTGGTTACCCTTGGTTTTGCACTTTTTGAGCGCTTGCCCATACGCGACTTTACTGCCCTTCGCCAAAGGTAATAGTCACAGGGTTTTCTTCTGGGTGCTAAATACGCAGTGTCATACACAGGCTTTTACATCATACTCTTGAGTACATTCTCAAATCCTTTCATAGTCTTCTGTATACACTGTGAGAAACATCATATTTTCTTCATCGTAAACATATTTCTTCTCACACAATCATCAAGTAAGTTGTCAATCATCTTCATCAAGCCACTTTCAAGGACAACACTTAGCATTATATTGTCAACAAACATTATATCATATCAGATTTACATCATTTACCAAGTCCATCAAGTCAAGCATAACTTCACTGTGTGGTTTTCCATCAAGGACAACACATGTAAACAATGATGTCTTCATCTTTATTCGTGTTGCCATCAAAGACAACACTCGCATCATATTTCCAACAAAAGTGGAGGCATTATTTTATGTCCAAATAATTTGTATTATATTCTCGACAATCATGCTTACAAAATAAAATAAAGCACCCAATTCTGAATCATAAGCATGCCAAATGGGTTGAGTATCTCCAAGTTTTCAACTTTTTTTAAAACACATAAGTGCCCAAGCAACAAAGTAGCCGATGCTTTGAGTATGAGGCATATGTTTGTTCAAGAAACCAATTTTGAAGTTGTAGGATTTGATTTCCTCAAGGAATTGTATAGAACATATTCATATTTTAAGGAAGCTTTTTGAGGTATGTTGTAACCTTGTTCTACGTATGGCTGCATACTGCTTTTGGCAGGAGGGCTTACTATTCGTAAGAAAACTAACTTGTGTACCAAAATGTTCCATGAGAGAAAATTTGATCAAGGAGAAGCATAGTGGTGGGGACTCATAGACACTTTGGTACTGATAAAACTCATGAGCAAATGTAGCCGACCCTATTATTGGCCCAAGATGAGAGAAAAAGTGGACAAGTTTGTGAAACAATGCAAAATTTGTCAATATGCCAAAGGAAGGAGCCATCGCAAGATTGTGATATTCTCACAATTCCCTTATAGGCCTTGGGACATGGTGAGTGGATTTTGTTCTAGGATTTCCCAAGACTCAAAGAGGGAAATGATGTAGTATTCGTTGTAGTAGATAGATTTTCCAAAATGGCACTTTTATTCCGTGTTACAAAACTAGTGATGCCACCCATGTTGCTAACTTGTTTTTCAAAGAAGTTGTTAGATTGCATGGGTTTCCCAAGAGTATTGTTTTAAAGGTAGACACAGATTTGTGTGCCATTTTTGGAGGACGTTGTGGAAGAAACTTGGTACCAAATTAAGCTGAGTCTACCTTATCATCCCTGCATCGATGGACAAACTCGAGTTAGTGAATAGGATTCCGGGAAATTTGTTGAGAAGTCTTGCAGAGAGCATCCTGCAAGTGGGTTGGGATCATATTTTTTCCGTACGTAACATGCAATGATGACTCACCAAACAGAAAGACAGGGGATAGAGTCCATTCCATATTTTTTATGGAAATGCACCCTAGAGGGATATCAAAGTTAAGAAATTTTGGAAAGCAAGGCATTTCTAGAAGTGTCGATGGGGAGGAATTTGCTTCAAAGATCCAAGCCACACATGAACAAGTTAAATGTGCCAGCTCACAAGGGGACAACATCGTCGATATAAGGGAATAGAAGACTGAGCAGAAAAGAATTCCATTTTGAAGTAGGAGATCCGGTTTTGGGCATACTTCGAGGAAAGGAGAGATTCCCAAAGAAGCAAGATAACAACCTAAGTTCAAAAAGATTGGGCCATGAAAGATACTTAGAAAGTTTTCTTCGCAAACGCTATGAGATTGAATTGCCTCCCGATGTTGGAATATTCCCATTTTTAATGTTTCGTATTTGTACAAGTATGAAGATGATGGTGCAGAAGAAAGATCAACAGACAAGGAACATATTGAGTGGGAAAATCAGCTACCTCTAGCGTTGAACCATTGCAACTAGAGAAGATATTGGACAAAAGAGTGTTCGTAAAAACCGTAGGACAAGAGTACTTCAAGACTTAATCAAATGGAAGGACCAAAAGAAGATGCCATTTGGATGAATGAAGGAACAAGGCGAAGATAGGCAGATCAGTGGAAGAGCCTGCGGACAGAGTCCATGAAGAAAATTGCCCCTGGAGTCCGGGCGTGTATACATTAGACACCAGCCACAATGTAGGAGGTTTGTCCACATGTTGTGGCGCAGAGGGTTCGAAATAATTTGAATTGTACGACTAGGTGTCAATACCTCTACCACATGTTGCATTTAGACTTATTAGTATTAGCAGAAGTTTAATGTTTAGGTCCACTCCATCCGTCATGTTTCTCTCGTTATTCGAACAAATGGTAATTAGGCTTTGGTTTATCGAAAACGGTCTCGGCGTAGGAAACCGTATGTTGTTTTGTATAAATTTTATTCCCATCACAGCGGGGGATATTTCTGCACAAAATATTTTTGTTAAACAATTGTTCCTGGGCTGAAGAAATTCATGCTCGTTGGCTATCAAATTGTCTTGGATTGATTTTATGAGGAAGTTTGATTAATTGTGAGGCGATTGAACAATGTCATGTAAATAATCACGAATTGAGTTGTTGTGCAACTGCACATCTTCATGTTCATTGTTTCCCTTGAATTGTTTGAAAAATTGAAAATCCCACTCGTAGCGAGGTCCGTGTGTGATCGTGGCCGTCGAACTCGCTAATTGTAGGAAAATTCCGCCTAAAGAGAATTACACTTGTTTTGCTGTGCACTGAAAATCTTGCCCGTAGTTAGACCGTGATTTATTGAATCAAAAGGACAGAGTAACCTCAATCAACTTGTTCAATCACCTGCTCCAAATCCGAGAGCAAGTCAGAACAAACCATGACATCGCACCGCTTTGTGGAGAAAGCGGTATTTTCCATTTGGGAGCGATTCCGACAGTAGCAGCCGACACGTGGCCTGGTTACAGACCCCCAAAAACCACCTTTTTCGCATGCCATCGCACACGAAAGCTCGACCGAGGAGGTAGTGCGTACATCGACGAATGTCAGCTTTATCCTGAGGAAGCCCATCAAACCTGGTCAGCACTCGTAAGGTGGTACGATGATAAATCCAAGGTATGGTGTATGCATTAAATCGAATTCCGTCGATCAAAGGGGTCTCGTAGCATATTAAAGTGTTTCTTTGCAAATATTGTTTCGGTTATTAATATAAGTCGAAGGATTAATGTTCTAAGGTGCATGAGGAGGCTACAGACCCAAAGTTATACGGTGGAGAATTAAAGTCCGTAAATATATTTAAATTTTCCAAGTTTGTTAAATATATTATTTGCCGGGACTCTTCAAAATTGATAAATAAAATTACGAGAACAGAGGAGACTATGTGGCACCTACCGAGTTAAGACAAGGAAATCGGCGTAGCCACAATTTTAGACTAGCTTCCATAGGGAGTCGACTTCAGTTTTGTTTTCGTTCGCCAACATGTATAGGAGTATATAACAGTAATCCTTGAAATGTTTATCCCATTTCCATTTTTTTCAAAGGGAAAGAATGTCAGGATGTTGATAAGATGATTTTTTTAGTTGGGGGTTGAAATCAATACAAAAGGGGGAGATTTTTGGCATTGATGTGTGTTGCAGTGTTGCAGATATGTGGTTTATTTTCATTGTTGTCAACCTAGTTACTTGGGTTGCAGGTGTGTTGGTTATGCATTTTTATGTGTAGCTGCATATGATTAAGGTGTAGAGGATCCAGAGCATGTCTACTAGCTTGGACTAGCTTAGAGATGGTCCTTGGCTTGTCTACTAGCTTGGACTAGCTTGGAGATGGTCATTGGCTTGTCTGCTATCTTGGACTAGCTTGGAGATGATGGTTGAGGTGTAGATGGTCCTTGATTGGATGATGGTATATTGCACTAGCTTGGAGGCCTTCCCATGATTTTGGTCTTCATGATCATGTTGTTACATACAAATACTCGTGGCTTCTACAAAGTTTAGAATTGAGGAGCCTTGTTGTTAAGGTATCCATGGTCTCCATGTACCAAATTAGGTCTCCAATGTTGACATGTTATACTTTTGGCTTGAAGAGGATTTGCATGTGGCAGTAGATGCTTTAGATAGTTGTGCAGTTATTGGAGGATGTTTAACATGTATTGGAGCTACAGATTGGTGGTGATGTTACAGAGAAGTAATTTGATGGCTTAGATATTTAGTTTGGTTGTTGGTTGGCATCCTATTCATCCTAGTTTGACTTGGGATGATGAATGATTTATTTCAATTACTTGGTGAAGTGCGACAGAGGTGTTAGAGACTTCCAGAGGTCCTACAGAGGCTAGTCAATCTCTAAAATAAATTTAGGCAAGTTCTTACATGAGGAAGCATGTTTTTTAGTCTCCTCTGCCATAGTCACATGGAAGGAAGGTCAAGGGAGTGATTATGGAGAGAAGCCTATGGGAGATAATATAGTCCCAAGATGATAATGTCGCATGGATGATAGTGCTACGGGAGAAACTATGGTGTTTTCAAGATTTTTCTCTGCATTCCTCGTGTTGCTTTGTTAAGTTTGGTGTTGTGGTGATGTTATTGATCACAATTTCTTGACATATGGTTAGAAACATTTTATGGTCCCTATTGAAGCTGATCAAGGTTGAAGATATCAAAGGGATAGTGGAGAAAGTGGCATGATTTCGTCAAGAATCCTTCCTCAACCAAATATGAAGCATGTGAATAGCTTTTTTGAGTCTTCGATAACCTGTATCATTTACTATGTGAATCAACACATAAAAATGATCAAAAAAACAATATTGTAATATACACCTCTCCTCACATCTACCCAAGTAACTAGCCAACTAGGGTAAAAATGAGATGAGGACAGTGAAGAGAAGACTCAACCTACTTCATGACTTTAAGGAAGTGGAATCAACATGGAAAAAAATAACACAGACTCCATGCACCAGCTATAGGACCCCAAGAGGCTATCCAGTCATCAAGCTAACTTATCCCTTGGTCCGACTGACTTTTTCTGAAAAAAACTCTTGGATGCTCCCTTGATATGGGAAAGTGTGCATCTCATAGGCCATGCCTCCGGGGAATCTCTTACATATACCTGTGCATGAGTCCATGGGATTTGAGTAATTTTTAAGTCTAGAATCATGGAAAATACCGAAAAATTCATGTAGCTTTCAAAATTCATAAAACACATGGAGACAATGCTAATGAAATAAAACTTGACCCCAGGACTAGGCCTTACCATACCGAACCAGGACTGACATTCTATCAAACACTTGGCATGGATGAAATATACATGTATAGGATTCAAGATAGAGAAAAAATGATGGAGAACTCTTGAACTACATTATAAGAAGGAACACCACCCTCTTCGTTGAAGTGGTATTCCTTCAATTATGTCTTGCATCCATTATATAAACATTTATAAGTAAATACATGAAAAAACCATGACATGAACCAGTCATTTAAGAATTCTTATAACCATCATAAAGACATGGAAATAAAAGTGATATAAAAACCATTAAATCCACATGTTAATAAGTAAAAAATAAATATAACTTATCTTCCATTAAACATGGGAAATAACTGACTGTGTTCAGATCTCCACGACCACCCTATTACTGACATGGTGGAGCTGTAAATTCCTCTTGTTCCAATCAATTCTTGTGCCATATTCCAAGCATGAATGTGGATCTCATGGATAAACTAATAAAAAAACAAGGAATCCAAGGTTAAAACTGCTCTCACCCTCACCATATCGCAGGATCACACCAAAAATGGTGCCTTGTCACAAAACCGGACCGAGATTGGAATCCTCCCGTAATCCATCACCATACATGACAAATTTTTCATCTCCCTTTCTCTTAGGATTTACTGCCATCCAATGCCAAATCACTAGGCCCTAAATCGAGACACCACCCTTAGTATTTACTATGTATCCGACCAAAACTAGTCAAGGGATTCCTAGGCCTTTGGGGTTTTTTCCTTGATACTACCTCGGCCTTGGATTCTAAAATCCATCTAGCAATTCCAGAGCTCAAAACAATGATCAAAATCCTAACACACCATGTAATATAGAAAAATTAAAGGAAATTTTTAAAACTAATGTCAAAAAAAGGTAAAACCATGCCACCAAGAACAAGAGAACCAAATACCAACATGGATAATTCATGCATGTCCAAACCAACTAGGAAATCACACATGCAATATGTTACCTGCAAGTATTCTTGCTAAAGTTGCTAGATCTTGCTCTTCCTTGCTTGATATTTTCTCTCCTTCCCTTTTATTGTCCTTCCTTTTCTTACTTTCCTCTTTCTTTGCTCAACGTTGAAGTCCTCCAAGAAATCTCTAAGTATCCAAGAGTGTGAGAGAGAGAATAATGAGAGAGCTCCAAAACTGAACTCACAAAATGTTACACTAACAAAAGGTATCAAGTGATCCTCATAAGCCTTTTTATCAATAAGGCCTCTATTTTCTTCATTTTCCATTATTTTCTTTCATTTTCCTCCTCACATGCAACCTGCGACCTTTTACCTTCCTTTTCTCATATTTTCCTTTATTTTCATAAATAAATGTGCCAAAAATAACTTTTTCCTCTTTAATTCCTTAGCCATGAACACATATCTAGTGATTCCCACTACGATATCTTTGCCCAAAATTCATATTGAAATAGATGTCCCCTAACTGTGGTCTTATTTTTCCTTTATTAAATAATATTACATAAACTTTTTCTTGGGTCTGTTACAGAACCATCCCCCTTGGGGAACACCATGCTCAGTGTTAAACCACACCTACACCTAAGAAAAATTGCTGAAAATAAAATATACCTCTCATGGATCTTTATAATTTAGCTTGATGCAGTATTTATAATGAGTAACCTGCTCAAAATAAAAAACCAAGATAACATGACCACATAGCATCCATACCACTTATTGGAGCTTTTTAGCTTAGCTCATGGAGGGATTTACATTGATATACATATGTACATATACAAAAACATACCCCCTACATATCCCAAACATATACCAAACATCAAACCAAAAATTCTTTGCCTCAACCAACAAAAAATGAAGGATACATATCCTGCATCTAATCCATCATCTCCCATGTAGCTTCTTCAGGCCCAAAGTGTTTCCACCAAACATTAACTTTCTCGATGGCTCTATTCCTGAGCATGAGTTACTTTAGTTGCAATATGCACTGAGGTTCTGAATGGAGTTCTCCTTCATTTTCCACCTGCAATACATACAATTCAATAACATGATCAACATAGTTTATATACGATTTAAGCAATGAAACATGAAACACATCATGGAATTTCACTAATATAGGTAGTGCAAGTCAAGAGGCCACTAGTCAAATCCTCTCAAGGATCTCAAAGTTGATTCCAATGGTGCCAATACCATGGTTCCAACTTGACACATGATCCAATCCTGATGGAGATCTTCTTGGGCTTGATGCGCAAATACACATGCTCCCCAACCTGAAACTCCTTAAATACCTTGTTATGCTCTCCATAACCCTTATATATGTCATGTGTTTCCTTTATATTATTTTGTATAACCTAAATTTCTTGCTCCATGTGTTCCAACATGTCCATTACAATCAACACGCTGTTAACTCGATCACTCCAAATAATGTCATTATTACAACTCCGCCCATAGAATTCCTCAAAGGGACTCATCCCCAATGACTCCTAATACGCATTTTTGTATGAAAAATTAACCAATTATAGGTACTCTTCCCACTTCCACTACCGATGCATCACATACATCCTCAGCATGTCCTCTAAGATCTAGTTGACACTCTTAGTCTTCCCATATATTTGTGGACGATAAGTTGTGCTGAAGGCCAACTATGTGCCCAAACTTGCAAATAAATCCATCCAAAACTTGGAAGTTAAATTTTCATCCATTTCTGACAAAATATTCTTTGTAACACCATGAAATCTAATTGCCTCTCTCATGACCAGTTGTGTTACATTGCTATCTGAATGCCTAGTCTTCACTGGAACGAAATGTAATACACTTGTTAGCCTGTACAAAATAATCATGATAGAATCATGTTGTCTCACTGTACTTGGAAATTTTTTGATAAAGTCCATGAAAATGACCTCCCATTTCCATTATGGAATCACAATAAGATGTAGTATTCCACCTGGATGTCTACACTCTTCCTTCACCCGCTGATAGTCCAAACACCTAGCCATGAACTATGCTACATCCATCCTCATGTTCAGCTAACAATAGAACATCTTCACTGTAGTTAATGTCTTCTGATAGCTTGTGTACCTAAATAAGGTTTCACATGAAACTCCCTCTAGATAAATTTCTTCAGATTGATACTATATGGAACATACATTCTCTCTCTAAACCTAACCAATCCAATTGTCATGAGACAATAATCCAAATCATTTACACCTACACATGTACCTGTACATGTACCACTATATGTACATGTACCTATACCTGCATGTGTACATGTCATCTGCTACAATCTGTGCCTAAGTTCCATATACCTGACATCCTGCTGACCTTCCGAAAATATCCTATCATGTAAATCTGTCCCATAGGAGCTCAAAGATGCAACGTGTTTTACCTGTATTCACCTACTAAGAGCATATCTGACCATGTTCTCTTTAAATTTGTTTTTTCTCATTCAATTTCTATGACATGTAGCATACCACCTATCGATCCTCCATAAGGACGCCACCCAACCCTCTTTTGCAATCATATGTACATACTATAAACTCTTTCTCTGGATCTGTGATATTTAACACTGGAGCATGTGTCAACTACTGCTTAAGATGTTCAAAAATAGACTCACACTCCTTTTTCCACTCAAACCTATTACCTTTCCTCGTCAATGATGTAATAAGAAAATAAATCTGAGAGAGTTTCTTGATGAACCTCCTGTAATATCCTGTCAATCCCATGAAATATCTCACCTCATCTACATTTCTAGGAGTTTCCTAATACACGATGGCTCTTACCTTTTATGGATCCACTGTTATTCCCTCCTTGGAGAGAACCTACCTGAAATAACATACATCAATCTGGAATAAACTACATTTGTTGAGATTAGCATACAACTGATGCTCTCTCAACAATATCAACATTGTTGCCAAATTCTTAGCATTTTCATCTTAATTCTTAGAATATCCCAATATGTCATCAATGAATACAATCACAAAATTATCATGATAAGGACATAACACACTATTCATCAAAGACATAAATGTAGTTGGGTCATTAGTCAAATGAAATGGACTTACAACAAACTCATAATTCACATACCTGGTCCGAAATTTTTTCTTGTAGATTTCGTCTTCTTTGATGTGTACCTAATGATATCCTGATGTCAAGTCGATCTTAGATAACATTTTTGATCCCTTCAGTTGATCAAACAAATCATAAATCCTTGGTATTGGGTACCTTCTCTTAATGGTCACTTTTTTCAACTGCTTGTAATCAATGCACAATTTGAGTCTAGTGACATCCTTATTCTTCACAGACAACACTGGTATCCCCAATGGTGATACACTTGGCCTAATGTATACCTTATAAACAATATATTTCAGGTGCAACTTTAACTCTACCAACTTAGGTGTGCTCATCCTGTAATTTGATTTTGATGCTCGTGTTTCACCTTGCACCAAATATATAAAAAAATTTACTTCCCTATGAGGCAGAAACTCTGAAATATTTGCGTGAAATACATCCTTAAACTATTGTAGAATTGGATACCTACTCAAAACATCTACATCCTCAATTCCTTAACTTTGTCGATAGAGATATGTGCTACAAATGTCACACACCCTTTCGTACAACTGCACTTGGCCTGCACAGTTCTCACCATCGTAACTGATGTGGATTTCTTCTTTCCCTGTAAGACTTTTGCTTCCCCATTGTCACCCAAGCACTCAATTTATTTTTCATAACAATCCACCTTGTTCCTATGAATATATAAATAATCCATACCCAATAGCATTAAATATGATCCCAACGCAAATATTTTAAAGTGTGTTTTTATAGGCATGTCGTTTAACCCAAATGCACAAGATCTTACACAATGTTGAACTCTTTTATTTGTACCTGTATCCAATTTCACTAATCAATATTTTATAGGCACTTATTTTCTCAAACCACACTTATCCACCAGGTCAGGATTAATGTAACTGTAATTAGATCCATGATCAATCAGAATAGAAGCAACTTGATCAGAAAGTGTACTTCCCATCTCAATTATAGAAGCTTGATAACCTTCCTACCTGTTTTCCATAGCTACATAAATCCTAGGAATGCTATGACCAACACCCCCAACTCTCTGCACATCCTATGCATTATGGATCTGGGGTCTACCACCATGATGTTGCGAAAAGTCCCTCTTACGATGATCCTTGCCACACATCCTGTTAAATTTTCATATAACTACAGTGTTCTTTGATTTGATAGTTTCATTTCTTTAATAACATGTTGAATCCACCCCAAATCATTATATCATTATATATATATATATATATATATATACACACACACACACACACACACATTATTAACCATCATCATGAGAAACTATATAGAAATAGAAATACCATCATCATCATCTAAGTACTGGAAGATAAAGTAACAAAGGATGAAAATCATGCACATCTAGAGACACCAGGATTGGTCCGAGACCAGGACAAAACCCACTATGGGGAGAACCACCGCAAATTATTCTTATTATATCATCATCAAATGATTCAAAAAACAAGAGTATAATAATCCATATATCCATGTCTTTATGATGTAGAAAACAACTAGCATATCCACAATAAAACCATAAACATACTTCTATTGAAGGATCATGATTCTGACAACTGAAATGCACTAACACTTGTTGTAGCATACTAATGAACACTGTTGATGCTAAGCGAGAAATATAGATACCTCTTGCAGCAGAAATATATAGAGAATATCTACTGATCTATAGATACACAATGGTATGGAATCCTAGATACAAATTATCACTGAATCTCACTCAAAACAATTGTTCAGTCCTAGATTTGAATCCAGGAAACTGTCAAAGATGACTGCAAACATATGTATGAGCACTGGTGGCTGAATCAATCTCATATATTCCCATATACCCTTATTTGTGACCTTAAATTTTTGTGCCCATGGCTAAAGCTTCCCTGGCTACTACCTAGACTCACTGTGCCCACGACTGAGGTCCTAATTTATCTGATCTAGCCTAGGAACCCTAGACATGCTATGCCTACAGCTGTGGAAGCTTAGACACTACCTTTCCATGATATGCCCATGGCTCTATCTCGAATTCTATAGTTTTATGCTCGAGGCTATTGCTCAGAATCCCTAGTTCAGAGTGAGCCTCTCTCTTTTGGTCATGTACCTTTGGTGATATTGACAATTAGAATTCATATTTTTTAATTTTGTCACAAGGGTATAGAGTATAAGTGATGGAAAAATTTTCGAATCTTACATCGACGGATTAAAATAATACATTAAACATGAGTTTTTCCTAAAACATATGGAGAATATTATGGAAACTATGAAATTTTCTCACCATATTCATAATAAGATTAAGGCCACAGAAACATATACCATGGGATCTTATAGAGGAAGTGAATATAATTTTGGGGTTCATAAGAAAACTATAACTCAAACTAATTGAATATGACATAAGGAAATGGAGGAAAGAAGAACAAAATGATTATGCTTTGGTTGCAACAACATATGGTAAAAAATGAAAACATGTCAAGAAGCAAAATTGTTCACTTTGTAAAATAATGATGAAGACAAAATGGAGGCAATTACATCAAGAAATGAGGAAGAACATGTCAATTTAAAAGAGTAAGAAATAGAGACAGAAAATTTGGCATTATGGCTAATGTCTTGTCCTTGATGGACACCTGATTAATAAATATGTACTATATGTCAACGTTGATGACTATGGAACTAATGTAGATTGGTACATATGCTACAGATGATATGGACAGAGAAATGATAGCTCAGAGACAAATGGATGATAAAGGTGAAATTTGAGAAAGTATACATGGATCCTATGAAGAAGGTTCGCGTACATATGGAGGCCTTGTTAGTGAAAGTCGGGTACAAAATCTGAACAATGGTAATCTAGATATGAGGGGTTATTACCATGTTATTTACCCATAGTAATTAGAGTGGAAATGTTTATTTGATCTCTTCAGACAATACAAATGACATTACCAAGGGATTTACCTATGGCATTGACTAAGGCAAAAGATATAAAAGGAGATGGAGCTAAAGGTGTTAGGTGTGCAAGAAAATGGACTATTCATGAGCGAATTGATTTGGAATAGGGATGAACCAAAAAGCAAGGATATCACTAAGATCTGAAAGATTTGAAGAGATGTTGAAATATGGTTGATTGTTTAACTTTCTTAAAATTTCTAAGTAGCTAATGATGATAAATATGTAGTTTTAATGATGTTATGATATTAATGTGTGATAGTAAAGGTCGTGATATGTATGTTACGCTTACATGGAATGTATGTTTTTGTGATTTAATATTTGTACATTGGTTTTCTTCTAAATTGTCGCGTACATACACGGATCTATTTTTGTTTTGTCATGTATATATTTTTAGATATAGCTTTTAGTATGCTGATATCTATACACGTGCGCAGCATATGATTGAAGCATATATACATAGGTATGCCTAAGAACAATCACGTATATATTTTGACTTAGATCTGGTCAGGGTTTGCAATGTTGTTTAATGATGATTGTTGATGAATTTTGTTATATGTTTTGATGTCTATAAATGATGTATATTTATATCCCATAATATTGATTAATTGGTTATGCATTTATTGGATTTGGTTGCAATGGTTGGCTAAGATCCAATTACTTCACTTTTTAGTGGGTTTACAATGATTCATATTTTGAGATTCAACGTTTCAGTTTGGTATTGAGAATAATGTTGGGCATGGGTCCAGTATGAAAATATGATGAAAGGTGGCTTAAAAATTTTGATGTTTTGAGTCAGGTGGATCCAATATGAAATATTACAAAATGTGGTTGACAAAGGTGTTGAGGTTTAGATCCTTCATTTAGGGATTAATAGCTTCTCTCCAATGGTAGCTGGTAAATTTGATCAGGGGGGAGGTGTTCCCTTCCGATAGGAGATAGTAAACGAGATCATGGGGTTGTAGCTCCCTTACAGTGCGTGTTGGATAATGAGTGGAGGTTGTAGCCTCCTACATATAGGTTCATGCTTCCTGGTAATATTCTATACTAGTACAAAATGTAATGAAGTTTTCTTAATAATAAAATAGGAAGAAAGAGACGACGACAATGGTGGTTTTCTCCCACATTGGGTTTCAACCTAAAATCTTGGTATTCTATGTGTGTTACTTATGTGCCATGAAATATCTTTTATTTACTACATACCGTATTTTTAATTAATAAATTTTAGGTCCCAATATTACCAGTATAGTCCCTTATTGTTGTTAGTGTAACTCCCTTATTGTTATTATTGTACCCCTGTAAACTCAATATTGTTATTATTGTGCCCTTGCATTATTATTGTTAGATCGACTAGGATTATATTGTGACCCCATGGACTCCTATATATAGAAGGAGGTTTTGGTCATTTATATCATCCAAGAATTGTACATTTATGTAACGTATTGCAGGTTCCCCCCTCGAAGTGGTTGATTTCTAAGGCGTTGATCTCTCTTGTCTTCTATTTTTGGAGTTGGTTTCGTAACATTTGGTATCAGAGCTTTGGACTCTAGGGTTTTTCTCCTCCAAATACGTCATCATGGAATTTTAGCTATAACCTTTTTTATATAAAGGTTCAAAAGTTGAAATGTTTACAGAGCGTAGCAGAAATCTTGAGGAACGTTGTGTAAAAATTTCAAATCATGGTTCTCAATATTTTCAGAGATATGATATGTCGAAGTTAGGGTTGTTTTAGGCTCCCGAATTTCACCTAAAACAAATCATCATGGAATTTGCGCTATAACTTGTTTTCTATGAAGGTTCAGAGGCTGGAATTTTTAAAGAGTGAAGCCGAACTCCTGAGGAACTTCTTGTAGAAATTTTGGATCTATTTTCACACTATTTTTGGAGAAATGATCTATGGAAGTTAGGGTTTGTTCAGGCTGCCGAATTTCATCTCAAAGAGGTGACCATGGGAAAATCATCATAACTCTCTCTATGAGCGTCAGATTAGAATTCTGTAAAAAATTTACATAATCACACGCATTATAGTTTCTCTTGTATAAATTTTAGAGCTTCAGAAGGAAACAACGACATGTGGCATGTCGTACAAGTTCTCTCTACTGAACCAATCCATAATTAGGTCATTATGGGAGATTGGGCATAATTTTTCCTTGAAGAATTCAAATCAGGTCAGACCTGTTGAATTCAAAAGAAGATTCAGATTACTACTACAGGGCCAAATTTTAGACATTGAATATAGAAAATCACAGATATATTTTAATTTCAATATCGAGCTCCTCAAAAGAAAGAAAAAAGTGTGTATTTTTTTCCGAATTGCATAAGTCTTGTTTGAAGAATCAATTTGAATTGATTCCAAGGGCATATTGTAGAATAGATATCAGTATTGGGTTCTAAAATTCCCCTTAAAAATAATTCAATACCCATTAAGCCTTCAAAAGGATGTACTATGGCTCATGAAGATGAAGAAATGTAACATGACATATCAAAATTACAAGAGCAAGTGCACCAAATTTCGCTCTTGCAAAGAGAGACAAAAAATGAAATGGATGTTTTGAAGAAAGCGTGGAAGCTAAGATGGATGGTTTGAAGAAATTTGTGGAAGCTAAAATGGATGGCTTAAAGAATGGTATGGAATAAAAGGTGGAAGGTTTGAAGGAAGACGTAGAAGTTTTGAAGGAAGGTTCGTCAAAGTTGATAAAAAAATGATTCCTAATGGCAAAAAGATAGTAGAGGAAACTCATGATGAGAAAAAAATATTTTTAATCGTGATTTCATAAACTCTAATGTTGGATTTAATAACCACCATATTCCAAAGGTGGATATGAGGAATTTTTATGGCAAGGATCCCGTAACATGGATACTACAGATGGAGCAATATTTTGATCTCAACAATGTCAAAAAAACACAAAAGGTACACATTGAAACTTTACATTTAGAAACAAATACCTTTGTATGGTGTCAACGGCTTTGCTCCCGTAAAAAAATTTATAGAGGAAATTATAGCACATTATGAGGATACAAAGAGCAACACCTTCTTCCGCTAGTTGATAAATCTCAAACAAAAGGGTTCAGTGGTGGAGCACATTGAGGACTTCCAAAAATTGAATATAAGGGTAACTGATATTCCAAAGGAACATAGGATTGATGTCTTCATAGGGAATTTAAAGGTTAACATGCAACATGAAGTTCAAGTTTGGGAACGTAATTCATTGGAGAAGGCATTCAGGTTGGCAAGAAAAATTGAATGTAAAATTATGGTGACAAGGAAGCCTACCACTCACATCTATAAATGTGGAGGTGTTGCTAATTCTAGGCTTCCACAACCTACAAGGTTGACACCACAGCAATTGGAATAAAAATGAGAAAAAGGGCTTCACTACAGTTGTGATAGAAAATACACTAAAGTTCATAAGTGTGCTCAGAAGAAATTATTTTACATAGATTTTGAAGTGGAAGAAGAAAGTGAACAAGAAACTTCAAAAGAAGAGGATGCACACCAAGAACCAACCCTAGAAGAAGAAGAAATGAGTCCGACCATATCGTGTAATGCATGGCAGGAGTTACCATTCCTCAAACTCTCAAGATAGAAGGACATATCAAGAAGAAAAATTTAATAGTGTTGATTGATTTGGGTAGTACCCATAATTTTATTCATTGTAAGGTAGCCAAGGAATTTAATTGTTTCCTATACCCAGCACCAAAATTTCAAGTGATGGTTGCAAATGGAGGAACTATAAATTGCTCTGGAAAATTTCATAATATCAAGCTAACCATGGGGTAATATGTATTGAATAGTCCAATGCCTTCTATTCCAATGGGAGGCATTGATGTTGTACTAGGAGTACAATGGTTACAATCTTTGGGGACGATTTCTTTTAATTTTCAAGAACTTTTATTGAAATTTGTTAGGTCCTTATATTACTAGTTTAGTCCCTTATTGTTATTAGTGTAGCCCCCTTATTGTTATTGTTGTACCCCTGTAACCCCAATATTGTTATTATTGTTCCCTTACATTGTTATTGTTAGGTCAGCGAGGATTATATTGTCGGCCAATGGACTCCTATATATAGAAGGAGGTTTTGGTCATTTGTATCATCCAAGAATTGTTAATTTATGATTTATTGGAGGTTTCCCCCTCGAAGTGGCTTATTTATAAGGCATTGATCTCTCTTTTCTTCTATTTTTCGAGCTGGTTTCATAAAATTTGGTATCAAAGCTTTGGATTCTAGGGTTTCACTGCTCCAAACAAGTCGTCATGGAATTTTTGCTATAACAATTTTTATACGAAGGTTCAGAAGATGAAATGTTTAGAGTACGAATTTGAAATCTTGAGGAACATATTCACAAAATTTATGATCTTGGTTCGCAATATTTTCAGAGATATGATCTGTAGAAGTTAGGGCTTTCTACAGGCTCCTGAATTTAACCTAAACAGCTCATCGCGGAATTTTCACTATAAATAATTTTATACGAGTTTTCAAAAGTGGAAATTTTCACAGATCAAAGCTGAGATCCTGAAGAACCTCCTATAAAAACTTCAGATCTTGGTTTGCAATATTTTCGGAGATATTATCTATGGAAGTTTGGATTTTTTCAGGCTCTCGAATTTCATCTCAAAGAGGTGACCATGGGAAAAACATCATAAATCTCTCATTGAGCATCAGATTAAGATTTTGTAAATAGTGGCTACAAGTAAAAGGAATGTAGTTTTAAGTACATCAATTTCAAAGATGAAGGAGAAAACAAAGACACATGGAAATTCATACAAGTTTGCTCTACTGAAACAGACCATAATTAGGTCATTGTGGGAGATTGGGCATATCTTTTTCTTGAAGAATCCAAATCAGGTCACACCTATGGCATTCGAAATATGATCCAGAGGGATAATTCAAGACCAAATTTCAAATATTTAATATCTGAAATCATAGATTTAATTCATTTTCAATATCGAGCTCCTAAAAAGCAAGAAAAATGTGTGTATTTTTTTGAATTACATAAGTCTCGTTTGAAAAAAAAATAGTTTGAATTTATTCCAAGGGAATATTGAAGAATAGATATCAGTATTGGGTTCTAAAATTCCCCCTAAAAATAATTCAACACCCATTAATTCTTCAGAAGACTCTACTATGACTCATTAAGACGAAGAAACACAACATGAGATATCAAAATTACAAGAGCAAGTGCACCAAATTTCGCTATCGCAAAGAGAAACAAAAAATGAAATGGAAGTTTTGAAGAAAGGCGTGGAAACTAGGATGGATGGTTTGAATAAGGGTGTGGAAGCTAAGAAGAATGGTTTGGAAGCTAAGATGGAAGGCATGGAAGTGGGCATGGAAGCTAAGATGGAGGACATGGAAGCTAAGATCGATAAAAATATGGAAAAATTGAAGAATGATATAAAAGTAGACATCCAAGGTTTGGCAAAGTTGATACAATAAATTTTTCCTAATGGCGAAAAGATAATAGAGGAAAATCATGATGAGAACAAAATAAATGTTAATCGTGATTCATAAACTCTAATGTTGGATGGAAGAACCACCATATTCCAAAGATGGATATGAGGAAGTTTGATGGCAAGGATCCCTTAACATGGATACTGTAGATGGAGCAATATTTTGATCTCAATAATGTGCAAAACACACAAAATGTAAGCATTACAACTTTACATTTAGAAAATAATACATTTGTATGGTATTGATAGCTTTGCTCCCGTAAAAAAATTGTCACTTGGTCAACTTTTATGGAGGAAATGATAGCACATTATGAGGATACAAAAAGCAACACATTCTTTAGCCAATTGATAAATATAAAACAAAAGGGTTTAGTGGAGGAGAACATTGAGGAGTTTCAAAAATTGAATATAAGGGTAACTGATATTCCAGAGGAACACAGGATTGATGTCCTCATAGGGACTTTAAAGGATAACATCCAACATGAAGTTCGTGTTTGGGAACTTGATTCATTGGGAAGAGCATTCAGGTTGGCAAGAAACATTGAATGTAAAATTATGGAAACAAGGAAGCCTACCACTCACATACCTAAAGATGGAAGTGTTGCTACTCCTAGACTTCCACAACCTACAAGGTTGACACCACAACAATTGGAAGAAAAAAGAGCAAAAGGGCTTTTCTACAGTTGTGATAGAAAATACACTAAAGGTCATAAGTGTGTTAAGAAGAAATTATTTTACATAGATTGTGGAGAGGAAGAAGAAAATGAACAAGAATCTTCGAAAAAAGGGGATATGCACCAAGAACCAACCCTATAAGAGGAAGAAATGAGTCTCACCATATCGTGTAATGCATTGGCAGGAATTACCACTCCTCAAAATCTCAACATAGAAGGACATATCAAGAATAAAAAGCTAATAGTGTTTATTGATTCAGGTAGCACCCATATTCTTATTCATTGTAAGGTAGCCAAGGAATTGAATTGTTTCCTATACCCAACACCACAATGTCAAGTGATTGTTGAAAATGGAGGAACTATAAATTTCTCTGGAAAATGCCATAATATCAAGCTAACCATGGGGGAATATGTATTGAATAGTCCAATTCTTTTCATTCCTATGGGAGGTGTTGATTTTGTACTAGGAGTACAATGGTTACAATCTTTGGGGACGGTAGCTTTTAATTTTCAAGAATTTTTCCTGAAATTTTTTTTCAAAAGGAAAGGAAGTCAAATTATGGGGTATCGCAGGGAAGAAGGGAAATATAAGAATCTCTAATGTCATGAAAAAGCTTTTGAAGAAAGAACAACAAGGCGTAATTGCACAATTATGCTCATTAGAACTTCGAACATCAAAATCATCTATTTCTACAGATCTCAAAAGGGTATTGGATAATCATTCCAAGGTGTTTGAAACTCCCAAAGGACTCCCACCTATTCATGATCATGATCATGCTATTCATTTTATTCCAGGAAGTATTCCTCCAAACATCAGGCCTTATAGATATCCTTATGTCCAAAAGAGTGAAATTGAACGTATGACTGCAGAAATGTTAGAGGTCGGTATAATTCAACCTAGTCAAAATTGTCTCTCTGCTCCAATAGTATTGGTGCATAAGAAGGATGTATCATGGCACATGTGTTCGGATTATAGGGAGCTCAATAATATCACCATTAAAGATAAATTTCCCATTCCTATGATTGATGAATTATTGGATGAATTACATGGAGCAATTTATTTTACCAAGTTGGATCTTCGTTTAGGATATTATCAAATTAGAATGAAGACTAAATATATTCTGAAAACAACATTTCGAACTCATGAGGGTCATTATCAATTTTTGGTCATGCCTTTTGGCCTTACCAATGCACCTTCTACATTTCAAGGGTTGGTGAATTCCATTTTCAAACCCTTCCTTAGAAAATTTGTGCTAGTATTTTTTGATGATATACTAATCTACAGCAGGTCTTGGAAGGATCATGTTGAACATGTTGACAGGGTGCTCAAACTATTGCAGGAGAAACAATTATATGAAAAATCATCCAAATGTTTCTTTGGAGTACAAGAGGTGGAATATCTGGGTCATATTGTATCTCACGAGGGTGTTAAGGTAGACCCTAACAAAATTAAAGCCATTAAGGAATGGCAAGTCCCCACAACCATAAAGAAGTTTCAAGGATTTCTCAGTTTAACATGATATTATCGCAAGTTTTTTAAGAATTATGGGATAATAGCAGCATCTCTAACAACGTTATTAAAGAAAGATGAGTTTTCATGGACTCCTGAAGCCACTAAGGCCTTTGAACATCTTAAAGAGGAAATGTGCCTAGCACTGGTCTTAGCTACGCCAGACTTCACAAAAAACTTTATTGTGGAATGTGATGCCTCAGGAAATGGAATTGGTGTTGTTTTAATGCAAGAAGGAAGACCCATTGCTTTTGAAAGTCATCCAATCAAAGGAAAGTATTCACATAAAGCTATTTATGAGAAGAAAATGTTAGCAATACTATATGCACTAAATAAATGCCGACCTTACCTAATGGGAAGACACTTCAAGGAAAAAAATGATCATGATAGTCTTAAACACTTTTTGGAACAAACACTATGTTCAGAAGAGCAGCAAAAATGGGTCACAAAGATGTTGGGTTATGACTTTGAAATAATCTACAAAAAAGGGAAGCTAAATATTGTTGCAGATGCACTCTCAATAAAGAATGAAGAAGTGGAAGCATTTCTTTGTGCCATTTCTATCATCCAACCAAATTCGATAACCAAAGCAAGGGATGAATGGAAGAGGGATGAAGAAGTGTGGACACTCATTCAAAATTTTCAGCAATATCCTAGTACATCTGATACATTTATTTGGAAAAATTATTCCTTATGGTACAAAGATCGCTTATATCTTTGTAAGAATTCCCAACTAAAACAAAATATTATTTTTTAATTGCACACTTCTCCTTTAGGACGACACTGAGGATTTTTAAAAACTTACCACGGGGTGAAGAAAGATTTTTTTTTGGGATGACCTTAAGTCTGATATTCAAACATTTGTGGCGAAATGTTTGGTTTTCCAGAAAAATAAAGTTGAGACAATTAAGACCTCGAGTCTTCTACAACCTTTATCCATTCCAAGTCAACGTTGGGAGGAGATTTCAATGGATTTTATCATAGGTTTATCTAAGTCTGAAGGAAAGAGTGTCGTCATGGTGGTAGTTGATAGACTTACCAAGTATGCACACTTTTGTGCATTATCTCATCCATTGAAAGAAAGTACAGTTGCTACTACACTTATGGACACAATTCAAAAGCTACATGGAAACCCAAAGGTTATTGTGAGCGACAAAGATCCCATTTTGACTCAAAATTTTTGGGCAGAGTTATTTTCTTGTTTGGGTACTCAATTAGCTCATAGCTCATCTTATCATCCTCAATCCGATGGTCAAAATGAGATAGTGAATAAATATTTGGAAATATATCTTTGTTTTTTTGTATCTAATAAAAAAACACAATGGGTCATGTGGTTACCTCTCACTGAATGGTGGTATAACACTTCCTTCAATACTTCAGCAAAAATTACCCCATTTATGTCACTTTATGGATATCATCCACTATCCATCACATTATGTTTAAGAGAAAATTCTAAGGTTCAAGCAGTGGAAGATCACATCGAGCATCAACAAAAAAATTTCAAAATCTTAAAGGATAACCTAAATTTGGAACAAAATCGAATGAAATAAAAGGTAGATCAACATTGTAGCGAGAGATGTTTTGATGTAGGAAACTGGGTGTTTTTATGGCTACAACCATAGAAACAAATTTCCCTCAAGCAAGCTAAGAAGGATAATAAAATATCGCCAAAGTACTATGGCCCTTACAAGGTGTTGTAAAATATTTGTACTATGGCATACAAATTGGAGCTTCCCACTTCTTCGCGAGTGCATCCAGTTTTCCATGTTTCATGCTTAAAGAAGGTTATAGGTGAAAATATTCCAGTTCAAACAATATTTCCAAAACTAGGAAGGAAAAATCATATTGGAACCTAAATCAGTCACATAAAAAAGCACTCGACAACTACGAAATCGATCAATTTTAGAGTATCTCATCAAGTGGAAGAACTTACCCACTGACGATTCTACATGGGAGGATGAGAATTTTATACAGAAGCGCCCAGAGCTACTCAAGCGTTGACGACAACACTTTTTCGAAGGAGAGGGGCATGTTAGGTCGCTATATTACTAGTTTAGTCCCTTATTGTTATTAGTGTATCCCCCTTATTGTTATTGTTGTACCCCTGTAACCCCAATATTGTTATTATTGTGCCCTTACATTATTATTGTTAGGCCAGCTAGGACTATATTGTGGGCTCATGAACTCCTATATATAGAGGGAGGTTTTGGTAATTTTTATCATCCAAGAATTTTTCACTTATGTAATGTATTGGAGGTTTCCGCCTCGAAGTGGTTGATTTATAAGGCATTGATCTCTCTTTTATTTAATTTTTGGAGCTGGTTTCATAACAAAAAAAAATTTCAGAAGGAAAGGAAATCGAATTATGGGGTATCGCAAGGAAGCTAGGAAAGATAATAAGCTCTAATGTCATGACAAATCTTCTGAAGAAAGAGAAACGAGGCATAATTTCATAATTATGCTCACTGGAAGTTCCAACATCAAAATAATCTATTTCTCCACATCATGTTCAACATGTTGACAGGGTGCTCAAACTATTGGAGGAGAAAAAATTATATGCTAAAGCATCCAAATGTCTATTTCAAGTACAAGAGGTGGAATATCTGGGTCATATTGTATCTCACGAGGGTTTTAAGTAGACCCTAACAAAATTAAAGCCATTAAGGAATGGAAAGTCCCCACAACCATAAAGAAGTTACGAGGATTTCTTGAGTTAACAGGGTATTATCGCAAGTTTGTTAAGAATTATGGGAGAATAGAAACACCTCTAACAACATTATTTAAGAAATATGCATTTTCATGGACTCCTAAAGCAACTAAGGCCTTTGAACATCTTAAAGAGAAAATGTGCCTAGCACCAGTCTTAGCTACGCCAGACTTCACAAAAACCTTTATTGTCGAATGTCATGCCTTAGGAAATGGAATTGGTGTTGTTTTAATGCAAGAAGGAAGACCCATTGCTTTTGAAAGTCGTCCAATAAATGGAAAGTATTTACATAAAGATATTTATTAGAAGGAAATGTTGGCAATACTACATGCACTAAAGAAATGGAGACCTACCTAATGGGAAGACATTTCAAGCTAAAAAGTTATCATGATAGTCTTAAACACTTTTTGGAAGAAATATTATATTTAGAAGAGAAACAAAAATGTGTCACAAAGATGTTGGGTTATTACTTTGAAATCATCTACAAAAGGGGAAGATAATGTTGTCGCGGATGCACTCTTAAGAAAGGATAAAGAGGTGGAAGCATTGCTTTGTGCCATTTCTATTATCCAGCCATATTGGATAACTGAAGCAAGGGATGAATGGAAGAAGGACGAATAAGTGTGGACACTCATTCAAAATTTGCAGCAAGATCCTAGTATATCTGATACATTTAGTTGGAAAAATGATTCATTATGGTACAAATATCACTTATATATTTGCAAGAATTCCCAACTAAAACAAAAGATTCTTTTGGAATTTCACACTTCTCCTTTAGGAGGACACTCAGGATTTTTAAAAAATTACCATTGGGTGAAGTAATAATTTTTTTGGGATGGGCTTCAATCAGATATTCAAAATTTTGTGGTGGAATGTTTGGTTTTTCACCAAAATAAAGTTGAGGCAATTAAGACCTTAGGTCCTCTACAACCTTTATCCATTCCAAGTCAACGTTGGGAGGATATTTCAATGGATTTTATCATAGGTCTACCTAAGTCTGAAGGAAAGAGTGTCATCATGGTGGTAGTTGATAGAATTACCAGTTATGCACACTTTTCTGCATTATCTCATCCATTTAAAGCAAGTACAGTTGCTACTGCATTTATGGAAACCATTCAAAAGCTACATGGAAACCCAAAGATTATTGTAAGTGATAGAGATCCCATTTTTAGTGGAAATGTTTGGATGGAATTATTTTCTTGTTTGGGTACTCAATTAGCTCATAGCTCATCTTATCATCCTCAATCTGATGGTCAAACTGAGATAGTAAATAAGTGTTTGGAAGGATATCTTCGTTGTTTTGTATCTGATAAACAAACACAATGGGTCAAGTGGTTACCTCTTGCTGAATGGTGGTATAACACTTCCTTCCATACTATAACAAAAATGACCCCATTTATGGCACTTTATGGATATCATCCACCATCCATCACATCATCTTTAAGAGAAAATTCTAAGGTTCAAGCAGTGGAAGATCACATCGAGTGTCAACAAGAAGTTATCCAAATCTTAAAGGATAACATAAATTTGGCACAAAATCGAATGAAACAATAGGACAGTGGGTATTTTTACGGCTACAACCATATAAAAAAATGTCCCTCAATCAAGCTAAGAAGGATAATAAATTATCGCCAAAGTACTATGGTCCTTACAAGGTGTTGCAAAACATTGGTACTATGGCATACAAGTTGGAGCTTCCTACTGCTTCACGAGTGCATCCAGTTTTCCATGTTTCATGCTTAAAGAAGGTTATAGAGGAAAAACTTACAGTTCAAACAATATTGCCAGAACTTGATGAGGAAGGAAAAATCATATTAGAACATAAAGCATTCACGGAAACAAGAACTCGACAGCTACGAAGTCGATAAATTTCAAAGTATCTCATAAAATGGAAGAACTTACCCATTGAAGCTTCTAGATGGGAGGATGAGAATTTTATATAGAAGCATTTGAAGCTACTCAAGCGTTGAGGAAAACAATTTTTTGAAGGAGAGGGGCATGTTAGGTCCCAATATTACTTGTATAGTCCCTTATTGTTGTCAGTGTAACCCCCTTATTGTTATTTTTATACTCTTGTACCTCAATATTGTTATTATTGTGCCCTTACATTATTATTAGGTCATCAAGGATTATATTTTGATCCCATGGACTCTTATATATAGAAGGAGGTTTTGGTCATTTGTATCATCCAAGAATTGTTCATTTATGTAATGTATTGGATGTTTCCCCCTCGAAGTGGCTGATTTCTAAGGCGTTGATCTCTCTTTTCTTATATTTTTGGAGATGGTTTCATAACAATAAATAATGAAATGGTTAAGCTGACTCATTGATGCAATTTATGATAAATTAAGTAATATGGATATAAATTGTTTGCATTCATTGAATTTGTGTACATATGTTGGTTGCATAAATAACATTAGTGTACAGTCACCCCACGCACCCCCCCAAACAGTTCTCCTAACAATTGGAATCATAGTAGGTAACCCCATCAAAATCGTAACCGCTTGAAAGTGGATGAGGGACAATGGGAAAGAAGAAAAAGAAGAAGGAAATTCATAGGAAGAAGTTAGGTCAAGAAAATTGTGGCACTGAAAGTGATATATCAGATGTAGTAGTAGTAATAGATGTCATCAAATATTCACATTCAAAAGCACCCCACTTTCTTTTGATCAAGAATTTAGAATATAGTAACAAAGAATTATCAAGTACCGATTTTTGTTCTAATTGTGGTCCATTTTACTGTTTGTGTAATAATGATGATAATGAAGTTTTCTTAATAATAAAAGAATAAGAAAGAGACGACAGAAATGGTGGTTTTCTCCCACATTGGGGTTGCACCTAAAATCTTGGTGTTCTATGTGTGTTACTTATGTGTTGTGAAATATCTGCTATTTTCTACATATTGAATTTTTAATGAATAAATAATGAAACGATTAAGCTAACTCATTGATGCAAGTTATGATAAATTAAGTAATATGGATATACTTGTTTGCATTCACTGAACTCATGTAAATATGTTGGTTGCATAAATAACAGTAGTGTATAGTCACCCACCCACTCAGCCCTCCCCCCCAGTAGTTTTCCTAACAATTGGAATTGGAGTAGGTCACTCCAGAAAAAGCTTAATTGCTTGAAAATGGATCACGGACAATGGGAAGGAAGAAAAAGAAGAAGGAAACTCAAAGGAAGAAGTTAGGTCAAGAAAATTGTGATAGTGAAAGTTATATATCAGATGTCGTAGTAGTAATAGATGTCATCAAATATTCAGATTCAGAAGCACCCCACTTTCTGTTGATAAAGAATGAAGAATATAGTAAGAAAGAATTATCAAGTACTGAATTTTTTTCTAATTGTGGTCCATTTTTCTTTTTGCATAATAATGATGATAATGAAGATGAAAGTGCAAGTAATCATTCTAAAGAGAAAACATATTCAGAAACAATGGAAAATCAAGGTATTTTTATGCTTAGTGATGCTAACTACCAAGAATGGAATGAAGAAATGAAGTCAAAGCTAATGGAACTTGGATCTCATGTTTGGAATTTAGTATGTAATGGTTACACTAAAATTTCCCTATCAGGTGAATAATAGTAAAACAATAGACAAGCAATAAACATAATATTTTGTAGCTTACCTAATTCAATATTAGAGAAATTTGTGCATTATGAAACTGCAAAGGAAGTATGGGATAATCCGAAGATCATTCAGAAAGGAGAATAAAATCATATAAAGTAACATCTCTCATCACGTAAACCAATAGGTAATCATATTTCTAAAATAAATTATGATGTATCAAAAGATGAGTATTATATGTAAGATGGAGTTACTAATTCAGAAGAAGACAGGTTATAGAAAGCACTTAATCTTAGAAGAAATAATTTTTTTGGTTTGAAAATGATCAGGTGCTCAAAATTATAATAAAAAATAAAAGTTCTCAAAATGACACAAAAACTTGAATGACCGCATAATTTTTGTCGTTCAGAATCTGGCAGAACTCATTTCACACGAGATGGACACCGTGAGGCTTTAGAAACTAGTTATGCCCATCTTCCTAAAAAAGTAAATTTGGTAAAAAAATTGTAGATAGGGAGCCCAATCAATATTCTGTATGGATGACATTCAATGCTAACTGGATAGGTCAACAATTGGTCAACCATTTTCTGCAGCGAATGAAGGGCTACCAAGTGATAGAGTTTGGTTGGTGCATTTTCAGGTGTGTGTTGGCACTTTCTTATTGGTTGTGGTTAATCGAATGAGGAGGAGGCACATAGCTCAACCTCAGGCCACCATGTACCCTCCTCACGGCATGATAAAACTTTGGTTGTGGACTAAAGGGACTGGGCGAGGGTCGAACACGAGACCTCCGCCCAGCTAGCAAGTCGTGCCACCAACTTTGTTTTACATTATTTCTTACCCTATAACTTCTCCACGTCTATTTGAATTTTTTTAGGACTGCTGACAGGGGGAGAGGGGGCCAGCACTGTGGGGCCAGCCCCCAAGCCATGTGACCACTGACTTGAAACCATAGGTGAGTAGGAGGGCACTTAGCCTTAAGTAAATTTAGTAAAAATAATCATGCATTAATTAATGTTAATATGGTTTAATTAATAGAGTGACAGTCTAACATTATTATGATTTAATTAGAGGATAATGAAGGTTAATTAAATTTTAATGCGGATTTGGTTGAATATGAAAAATCACAATTTGGAGCAAGTTATCTATTTTTGGGGAGGAAATTTTGGAATAGACTTGGAGAAGTCATAACTCAACCAAATTTTGACCAAATCAGGAGAAAAAAGAGGTTAAGATACCATTTTTTAGTGTTCTGGACTCAATGAAATAGGTTTCAGGAGCAGAAAATCACTGTAAACATATCACTTTTTAATTTGAGCATAATATAGAGGCCTAAGCCATGGAAGCTGGACCAAGGAGATGCAGACCAAGAGTGGTGAACTCCTTCATCAAATCTTCATGTGTTGTATGTTGATGTACTGTAATTTTTATTATTTTTGTTCATTCTTTGTTTTATGTTAAATTGTTCATAAAATTTACATAAAATTGACTCATGAGACTAACTAACTTGCAAGAGAACTTGAACCCTTAAGCACATGTAAAAAAAATATTTTAAAAATAAAAGAGAAATTAGCAAAGAACTACTAGCATACCTTAATCATATCATTTTTCTATGATAGATTTAGCTTTGTTGTGCAAGAAGGGATCTAACTGTTTTAAGTTTGTGTCATGCTTACAAGGTTAAAACTCAAAAGAGGAGAAGGGATGTTGGTTGAAAGCCCTATAGTTGGCTCAAGAGGAAGAAGGGCAAGGCTTCCAAATTCTTCACCACCAACACATCCTCAAATTCAAGTTGAGTCTTCAGTGAGCATGTCTCATGAAGGATAACCTACCATGAAAGAAGTGGAGAGAGCATTTAAAAATTCATTTTTTGATATTACTGAGATGGTAAAGCTCCTATATGAGGAGAGGAATTTAAGGATGAAAGGAGAGAGTTCTAGGCCTCTAATATGAGAAGGTTCTCCAGGAGGAGGAGGTCATGGAGATGATAATAAACCACCATCATCCTCACCACCACCTTCACCTTTCCTATTCACCATCTTCCACTACACAACCCTTCCACCTATTCGTACACATACTTCAAAAGGAGCTGGTAAATCAACCTTACATAAAATTGATGTTAAATTTGAGCTATCGATGTATAATGGTGAAGTGAACGCAGAGAAGATGGATAATTGGATTCTTTAGTTGGAGGTTTATTTCAGAATTCATAGCATTCAAGAGGATGACTTAAATATTCAATTGGCTTCCTTGAGAATGGAGGGTGCAACACTTGTATGGTGGGAAGAAATGACACAAGATGAGATTAAAAAACACCATACGTTATCAATTTGTTGGTTTGATTCCATTGCCTCCATTGAAAGGAAATTTTACCCTCTAGATTACATGCAAAAGGTCATTATGGATTGGGAGAATTTGAGAAAATAAAGGGACCAAGTGTTCAAAATTATAGACAAGAGTATAGGAGGATATCACTAGTTTTGGGTGTAAAATTATCTTCTCAAGGCACTTTTTTAAAGTATATTATAGGTTTGAAAAACTATCTTAGACATACTATTCTCATGTTCAATCCCACAAACTTAGATGAGGTTTGTGTTCAAGCCACACATATAGAAGCAAGAGGAAAACATAGTGCATATGAGAAAAGTTATAGATTCCTTGAGTATGAAGGTAAATGAAAGGGTAAGTTTAATGGAAAAGGAAAGAAAAATGGTTCTATTAAAATAAAGAAAGAGAAAATCACAGCTAAAAATTATTTGAAAAATGGCCATGATGAAAACCATTGTTGCAAACTCCATCGAGAGTTGAAGCCCAAAAAACTTAAAACCAAAGAGAAGGAGAAAACAATTGCAATCATTGAACATGACTTAGGTTTAGATTTATGATATGAAACCAAGATTATAGAAATGGGTTGGAAAGTTAAGAACATATCAAGCAGTAGTTCTTCAAGTTTCTCTAATGTAACTCAAGATGATGATTCAAGAATTGAACTCTTTCATATTAGAATTGTTTCAAAGAATACCAAAATAGACACACTATTTGATAGTGGTTCTCAAGCTAATTTGATTTCATGAGACTTAGTTAAGAGGTTAAATATAGAAACTGTTACACATCCAAGACCTTATCCTTTAGGCTCAATATGAAAGAATGAAAACTTGCAGGTAACAAGGAAGTGCATCCTAAGGTTTGCAATCAACTTTCTTGATGAAGTTGAACTTGTTGTAGTTTCGCTTGAGATTTCAGGTATTGTTTTGGGAAGTCCTTATCTTTATGATAGGAGGGCATTATTTCATCGCCATGAGAATAAGTACCACTTGTTCAAGGATGGAATTGAATACATAATTAGAACACATACGAAGAATATGAATTTGTCTCTTATACATGCAGGAGAAATGAAGAGAATATTGAATGCAATTCAAAATTTGGCTTTGTTAATGTTCAAGCATAATGATGTTTTGAATGAGACCTTTCAAAAATATGCATAAAATGAACAAGATGATTTCATTGAAGTTTCTAATGTTTTTAATAACGTGTTGCCTTTGAAAATAAGTAAACGAGATGTGAAATATTTGCAGTAGTCCACATCAGTGTTGAACAGTGATGGAAACAAGATGCCAGTGTTGAATGGTGCAAAAATCAAAGAAAAGGTGGCAAGGAAATATGAAAAGGAAGGAATAGGTTGCAGAAGTGCTTATTTTTAGTTTCAAAATGGTACATGGCAATGGAAAAACCACTTTGTCAAAATTAAATGCAAGTACAAGGCAAGACAAGCTAAAAATCGCCATGTCAACAGTGTTCGAGGTGAGAAAGTTCTCAAGTTATTCAAGTTTCCTTTGATTGATGACCGAGGTGGGAACAAGTTTTTTTCTTCAAGGACATATTTTGGTTCTGCAAATTTTATAAAATTTCAGCATGGTGTTGTCTACAACAAGAAGACAAGGTCTCCAAAATCAAGGAAAAAGATTAGTTTTTATGAAAGACTCAAATTGTTGAATTTAGGAAACTTCCAGTGGATTGGGATTGGAAGGATGAGGGAATTGTACCCTCATCCACATGTTCAGTAATGAAATAGATTTTGGGGCCCAAAAGCTTAAAGTGGGGAGGAATGATTAGGTGGTCAAAATTATGCTCAAAAGTCAAAATTCTAAGAATGATAGAAACCCTGAATGAACATGTAGCATTCGTCGCTCTGAATCTGGCGCAACTCATCTCACATGAAATGGACTTTGTATGGCTTCAGAAACGAGTTCTGTCTATTTTCATAAACATGTAGATTTGGTAAAACAATTGCAAACACGAATCGTAGTCAGCAATTTGTACTACTAACATGGCGTGTTAACTAGACGAGTCAATAGTTGGTCAACCATTTTATCTAGTGAAAGAAGGGCTGCGAAGTGGCAGAGTTCGGTTTGAGAATTTTGGGGTGCGTGTTGGAAATTTCTTATTTGTTGTGGTTAATCCAATTAGGAGGAGGCATGTGGCTCATATTGGGTCCACCACGTGTCCTCCTCACGGTGTGATAAAACATTGATTATCGACTAGAGGGATCGAGCGAGGGTCGAGCATAAGACCTCTATGCAACTAAAATTTCGTGCCACCAACTCTTTTGTACATTGTTTCTTACCCTATACATTCTCCATGTCTATTTTAATTTTTTTAAGACCATCAATGGGGGGAGAGGGGGCCAGCCCCTAAGCCATGCGACCACCAACCTAGAACAACATGTGAGTAGGAGGGCGCTTAGACTTAAGCATGTTTAATGAACCATAATCTTGAATTTATTTACGTTAATATAGTTTAATTAATGCAGCATCGTTTTAAAATTAATCTGGTTTAATTAGTCGATAATTCATGTTTAATTAACTTTAATCCAGTTAGTTGGCAGCTCCAAAAAATCTGCTGAGTTTTACTAAATTTAGTGCGAATTAGCCAAATTTGGGGCAAGTCAGCTAATTTTGGGGAGGAAATTGTGGAACATACTTGGAGAAGTCATAACTTAGCCAATTTTTGACCAAATCAGGAGAAAAACGACATTACGAACAAATTATTTTTCAAATTTGAGCATAATATAGAGGCCCAAGCCATGGAAGCTAAACCAGGGAGATGTAGCCTAGGAGGGGTGAACTATTTCATCAAATCCCTTTGTTGATGTGTTTTATGGTGATGTACTGTACTTTTTATTTCTCCTATTTAGTCTTTGTTTTATATTAAATTGTTCATAAAATTAACATAAAATTAACTCATGAGACTCAGTAACTTGCAGGAGAACTTGGACCCTTAAGCACATGTAAAACTTTTGTTTCAAAATATGAAAGAAGAATTAGCACAACATTACTAACATACCTTAATAAAATCAGAAAAGGATTAATAATCTTAAGAATAATTTGCAGAAATATGAGAAAAGGGATCATGTTAAATCAACAAATATTGTAGTTCAATCTAAACAATATGGTGAAGAACTTGAAGATGAGATTGTCTCTCTAGGATCTGATATTGAAAAGTCAAACAAGAAAAATGAATAGATACTTAAAGTATATGAGGAACAAGAGAATGGACTGAAGGAAGATATGATGGAATTAAAAGAGAAATTGGAAGAAGAAAGAAAAGTTGAAGAAGGAAGAAGGAAGCAATATCTGGAAAAGGAAGAACAGTGTCAAAGACTAGAGGCTAAGGTGAACATTCTAAAAGGTAAATTAGAATAAAAGGATAAACAACTCAGATTTCAAGATAGCAATAAGATTTCATATAACATTCTTAGTAGTCAGAGGTATCCCTCCATTAAATCTGGCCATGGTTTTCATGAAACTGTAAAAGGAGAATCTAGTTCATGGGCTTGTGCAAGGAACTTGAAGGATAACAAAGAAACATCCAAAGTTATTGATAAAGAGATAAGAAGCAAACAAGATCAACATCCAAGGTAAATAAATTTTCAAACGAAATAATTTTCTCCCAATAATAAAAACATTAATCGATTATCTCCTATGATCAATGATGTTGAATGTTTTACATGTAATAACCATGGACACATTAAATAAAATTTCACAATAATATTGTTTCTATCTCAAGAAAATAGCCACTTCAAAGAAAGATCAACATCCCACAGGTACTCAAGTTTCTTTAAGCGATATTTTTTTCTTTAAACATATTTAGTCACAAAGCTATTCATTACAATAGAATGAATATGAAACATAAATCTTATGATTCATCTGCACCCTTTTCTAGTCATGTAAGTTTTTATACTTGTAACAAGTTTAGACATGTAGTAAAGGAATCCAGGAACAACTTAATGGATCTTCACAAAAAACAAGGAAAGAAACTAGAAAAGAATATTGTTTCCAAAAGACTTGAGAAATATGGATCCGCCAGAAAAATGAAAAAAAAAAAAATAAGATGTGGCCTTGATATTTTCTCATTTAAAGATGAAGATGAATCGTACATGTACAGTGGATTCTCTCATCACATTATTGGAGATAAGAACAAATTTTATTCTCTCAAGAAAAATAAAGATGGTAAATTTATTCTTGGAAATAGTTCTCCAACAAAAATTCTAAGAAAAGGTAGAGCCAATATTAATAAGTATACAAAAGAAGTTGATGAATTATTTGTTCAAGGGATAAAGTAGAATATTCTAAGTGTAGCTCAAATAGACGATAAAGGACATATAATTTTGTTTACATTAACTAAATTCATAGTTATATAATAAGAGATTGGAAAGGTTATAACAAGGGGATGCATAAATGGAGACAAATAATATGTGCTAGTAAAGAAGAAGTTGTGAAGAAATAAGAGGCATAACTCCTCTTCTTGAGATTTTGAGTAAAAGAGGACAGATTATAGTGTAGTCTATTGTATTCAAAGCATACTTATAAAAATGAATGTAGAAGAAAATGAGGGGTACATAACCTCATGAATAATAGGAGATGAATATCAAGTCCACACTATCAATGATGCACGATCTTAGGGGGAGATATGCATTTGTATCTTAATGATGATTCCCCATTTTTTAGTTTGATATATTTTTGAAGATATTTATGGTATTGGAACTTGATATAATGAACTAACAGTGAGCAGGAATAGATATGACAAGCTTGGGGGATCTATGGTTGTAAACACCAAAAGTTTACTTTTTATACATGAATATTCTAAAATACAACTTTGTGTACGTGATTTTTGATGTTGTTGAACTCAGCTATGGTGAACAGTCATAAATAGGAAAGAATAAACAAGATAGGGAAATATATGCATGAATTGCATTATAATTCATAAATATGCATATATATAATACATTAGGTGACCCTTGGTTTCAAATTCCAAGTAGTCTCTTGGAATCATTTTGTCCATTCAAATTCCATACCTACCCATAGAGGATTAGGTGTTCACCATTCCCCCCCTTAATCCAAAGGGGTATGTGTGAGTCCATGAAGAGCGCTATAATAAAAAAATGGCAGAGTATGCATGGAAGCCCTTATGCTGAATGAGCTCTCTGAAATGTTAGAATAAAGAGGTGGTTTAAGGATGACCACCAACACTGGAATGCTTAGTGAAGTTCCTGTAACACTTCCAAATCAGGCAAGAAGATTAGATCTTCTGCTAGAGGAAGTGCTCCTAATGTTTTAAGAGGGATACCTTCAACCTGGAAGAAGGGATGTCTACAACCTATGATGGTTTAAGGATGACCAACAACTCTGGAATGCTTGATGCATTTCCTGGAACTCCTCAAAATCTAGCAAGAAGTTGTAGTCTTCTGCTAGAGGAAG
Source organism: Pinus albicaulis (assembly GCA_034641835.2). NCBI lineage: Eukaryota > Viridiplantae > Streptophyta > Pinopsida > Pinales > Pinaceae > Pinus > Pinus albicaulis. The sequence goes on along the minus strand of CM076573.1, from coordinate 757,283,437 downwards.
GGTCCCCAATTCTTTGAAGAGGAAGAAGATCAAACTTACATAGATGGTTTAAGGCTTACCACTAACCAAAAGCATGCTCGTGGGCATCTGTGTCTCTGGCTACAACTCTGAATATAGAATGGAAGGTTGTGTTTTAGGCTCGCTTGAACTGTTCCGTCTCTGGTTACAACTCTGAATATGGAATGGGAAGTTGTGGCTTAGGCTCGCTTAATGTGGGTTTGAAGCTCTTAGAGGACCATAATTTCCCCCACTGTCAGATACAAGGTGAGATGATGGTGAAAACTCAACTACACGATTGTTCAATACTCTAGAACAATTTCTGGCATATGACTGAAACATCTTCTTCACTATTGATGCCCATTGCCAAGAAGCGATTCATCTAAGATGAATCCTTATTCTTGCAGGAGGCTTGTTTTCGAAGCATTTGTGTGAATAATGAGTGTGTTGACCACATTTCTTGCATAAGTGAAGATAGAAACAATGATCTTTCATATGGACAACTCGATCATAGTGTTAGAATTTTACAATCTGTTATTGCTGTTGTGGAAGAGGAGCAGAATCTGGAACAAATAGAGGTGACCTATCATGAACAAATATAGCACTCTAAAATTTGATGGGATTGGAGTAGTCTAGAATATGAAAGGACAACTCCTTTTAATATCCAAGACCAGTTATGTGCTTGTTGTGGAAAAGCTCTTCCCAAGGTTTGATAATGGGCTTTGAAAGTGCGGGCTGGATTTTTGCTTCTACATGCAAATATTCTCTTGTACTGGGCTCAATGATTTGAATAGTTTCTTGTTGCTGATGAGAGTTTGTCTCAATTTTATGAAAATAAACAAGTTCATAATGATGCTTATGTTGTTGTAGCTCTTCTTGTTTTAGTTGTGATTCAAGCTACAAAAACTTGATCTTTTCTTGTGCATTATGTAAATAGGTATGAATGTGAGAGAGAGCTTCCTTGAAAACTTTTCCCATCCCATCAATAGTCGAACAAATTATGTTATTCAATAAATTTGATCTGTTTCATAACAATGTTTCAGCTACAAATAAACAAATATCTCACAAAACGCAAAATATTTTCCACTTTAAAAACTATAAAAAATCCCTGATGCTTGTGAGAAAAAATCTTTGTAATCAAGACACCCCTTGGAACAATTTAGATCTTAACTCCCAACAGAAACTCCTGAACTAGTTTCGAATTTATATTCTTGATGTAGTTGTTTCGACCATTTAATTATTTTTTATTTTTTTAACTAGAAAAATCAAAATAATATATATAACGAAGGCCAAAATATTTGAAATACTTTTAGCATACAATAGTTTCATGCCTTACAGTGAAGAATAGGGACAAGACCACACTGCATCTTACTTTCAGTTTTTCACTGCAACCATGCTTTGTCCACCTCACTATAAGACTCCTACTCTAGCTCCTGTGTCAGTTGCAACCTCTTTGCTTTCTCCTTGACTGCCAACACTTTCTGATATTATTGTCAACATCCTCAAAATTCGTATATTCCCCTGCATGTAGCTTCCTATTTGATGACTCGAGTACAATAATAAATAAAAATCATTACGAGGCAATCTTCACCGATGAGGTAACTCAATTATTGGCTTGAATCAAATGAATTCGTTAAGCTAATATTATTTTACAACTAAATAGCATTTAGTTATTTGGAGAAAATCTTCTAGAATATCATTTTATCCAATATATAGTCCATTTCAAAGATTTGAATACCATTTGGGAATTTTCCTTGACAAGTAAAAATGATAGGCTTGCCTCAGTCATAATTTTCATCAGTGAAGAGACGATTATGGCAAGTGGAATCATAAGGGTATGGACAATCGATTTCCTTCACAACTGTTTTATTGAAGAACCAATCAGCCACTATCTCTGCAATTTTATTTGAGTATAATCTTGGATAATTGGAGTGGTGATGGGGAATGCAGGGAGTGGAGATGAGAGGGGGAGTGGTTAGGGTAGCGTAGGTGAGTGGGAGTACGAGGAGGCACAGAGGAGGGTTGAGGGTGAGGGTATCATCAGGGAGAGAAAAATGAGGGGGTTGCAGGAGAGATGAGCAGTGAGGGGGAGGGAGGAGGGGTCGAGAGGCTGACTATTAGTGGAAGGGGGAGTGTGATAAGAGTAAAGGGGAAGGGAAGTGGGAGGAGTGTAGGGGACGGGAGAGCGCTGAGGTGAGGGAGGGGGATGTAGGAGTGGTGAGCGTGGATAGCAGAGGGAGGGGGAGTGGTGAGAAGGTGAGGAGTTCGGGTCTAGAGGGAAGGCAAGCCAGTGAGGGGGGGGGGGTTTGGGGGAAGCGAGCGTAGAGGGAGTGAGGTGGGACCAGCCGGCAAAAGGAAGGCTCAAGCAGGGGAGTAGGTCGAGGAATGCAGGGAAGCCAAGGAGTGTGCAGCACGTGTATGGTGTGGCCGAGAACAAGGTGTGTGAGGGTGTGCTGAGTCCTAGCAGGTTTTAGGGAGAGTCAAGGGCGGAAAAATGTGGAAGAGTGGCAGAGGCCATGTAGCATGTGGGAATAGTGGTGCAACCTGGTGTCGACGGAGTGTGAACAGGTGAGTGTTAGGTATGCAATGTAGCCTTGGGGAGCATAATAAAGACACTAATTTTGGGTAGACTGTAGAATGCACGCTACTGAAAAAGACAGAGTTAGAAAAATTATATTACTTACTACCAGTGACTAGGCAAGGAAGTAGCTTACAAAGGGACAACTCTTTAGAAATGTAGAGAAAAGACTGAAATCAATACAACATAAAATTAATGGTTCTAATTTTAGCAATGTAGGAAGGAACTTCGTTGCTGGAAGAGATGGTAGAGAGCATTTACTTGATTTTTAGAATTGTACAGGCCAACGTTGTTCAAGGAGAAACTTAAATTGGGGACCTCCAAACCTAGGGCTCTGATACCATGTTGAACTCAGCTATGGTGAACAGTCATAAAAATGAAAGAATATACAAGATAGGGAAAGATATGCATGAGTTGCATTATAATTCATAAAGATGCATATATATAATACATTAGGTGACCCTTGGTTTCACATTCCAGGTGGTCTCTTGGACTCCTTTTTTCCATTCACTTTCCACACCTACCCATAGAGGATTAGGTGTCCAACAAATATATGGAGTTGCATATGTTTCTATGAGATGAAAAAATAGTCACATAGACTTAGGGTTATCTACTCATATGTTTCCATTAGTTATTATTGGATTTCTGGTTATGATATTGACTTGTTTCATACTAATAATGATGTTCTTATGCTTCTTAGGAACTATGAATGGTTCATTATGTTGTTGCAAAATGTTGTTTCTACTTTAATGCATTTGTTGGTTAATATGATGGACATAATGTGATCAGAGTTTATGGTGAGAAGTTGGCACAAGTTTAGGGGGAGCATCTATAATGCTTCTAATAGTTTATTGTTGGCATTATGGTTTATTTAAAACTTCTTATTGCATGATGTGTTTATGATGAGTACATATCAATTTTGATGTATGGTTGTTCCTATTGTTTCCCCTGAAGATACATATGTTTTTCTCATGAGTTAGCAATGATGCATAGATTGAATTTATGGGTCACGATGCCTATGTGCTACTTGAGTTGCATATTCTTGTGTTTTTAAAGCTTGAACATATGTATGCTATAATCACTTGGTAAAATTTGTTAATGGTGTCATATCCTTGCTAAAGCTTGAAGATATGTATGCTAAAGATGTTTTTTGATGACGTTGTTGATTAGATCTATGACTTGTGATGTTGAGGGTTCTCTTTGTTTGAACATATGTATTTGATACATTTGCATGTTCCCTATGGTGTTTGATATTGTTGCTTAGGGATTGTGGCTCCTCTTATATTGAAAGAGAGCACGTCGACCTTGATGACATGAGGTCAAGGGGATGAGTAGTTGAAAAAAATTTATTGTACAATATTATTCTTCTGATACAATTGATTAATCATGCTTTGAAGTATTCCTCATTTGGTCAAATGTTGATGATATTGGATAAATTGATGCCTACATGTTGATGAGGATGTTCATGTTGTTGTCTATGTTGATGCTATTAGATGATTATGTTGTGAATTCCTATATGATGTATGGCAGTGGTTGATGACTATCCTAGTCTTGTTGCATCAATGTTGAGGACCTTGTTTTTTATTATCAGTGTCATATATGTATCTTGATGTAACGGTCATAAAAAGGTCCATGCAGTAATAATTGTAAAATTCATCCATGTAAAGGCTATTGGGATAAAGTCATGTCATATATGTAATCACATTATATTGGAACATCAATGTAAGCTTTGAGTCAAATTTTTAACCCCACCATGTTTGGTGATTGATGTAATAATGAGAGCATAGAGTCATTGGTGGCAGGAAAGGTCATATTTTGTTGACTCATAAAGTCTTGTACTCTATTGAATATCTTTAGAAGGTTTAACATATGGTTATGGGTATGCATATTTCATTTAGCATATCATACCTACAATAATCAACACTATAAGGGAAGTCCTTCATTCAACAAGGTCCAACCCTTTGCCCTTGATGTCAAAGGGGGAGATAAGCTTGGTGTTTGGAAAGAGGTTTTTGGGGAGAAGTCTTGATGTTTGCAGGTATGTTATACAGGTGGATACCAAACACCAACATTATCGCCATCAAGCCCAAAGGGGGATGTTGTTGGCATTATGGCTAATGTGTTGTCCTTGATGGCAACCTGATTAATAAAGATGTACTAGATGTAAACATTAATGAATATGGAACTAATGCAGATTGGTACATATGTTATAGACAAAGAAATGATAGTTTAGAGACAGATGGATGATAAAGGTGAAGTTTGACGAAGAATGGTTGTGCAAATACATAGGTGTTATTAGTGAAAGTCGCGTACATAATCAAAACCATGTTTATCTAGATACCAAGGGTAATTACCATGGTATTGTCACATAGTAATTAGAGTGATAACATTTATTTGACCCGTTAAGAATACTAACAAAATTACCAAGAGATTTACCTAAGGTATTGGCTAAGGGAAAATATATATAAAGATATGGAGATCAAGATGTTAGGTGTGCAAGAAAATGGTTTATTCATGAGTTATTTGACCTAGAACAGAGATGCACCAAGACGAAAGGAGATGAATCATACATGAAATATCCAAAGAGATGTTGAAATATGGTTGATTTTCTAACTTGTCGCAACTGTCTAATAGCTAAAAATGGTATATTTGTAGTTTTAATGATGTTATGATATGAATGTGTGAGAATAAAGGTTATGGTATGTGAGTTGTGATGACCACAAACATATGTTTTAGTGATTTAGGGTCTATACGCTTGTTTGCTTCTGAATTTTTGTGTACACACATGTATCTATTTATGTTGTGTCATGTATATATTTTGAGATATTTATTAAAATATGTTAAGATTTGTATGCAAGTTTTGCATATGATAATAACATATATACATAGGTATGCCTATGAACTGTCTTGTATATATTCTAAGTTTTATCTAGTGAGGGTTTGTAATTTTGTTTGATGATGAATGTTGATGAATTCTATTATATTTGTTATTTTTTGTCAATTATGTCTATCTGTATAGTATTGATTGATTGGTTATTCATTGATTTCATTTGGTTGCAATGGATGGTTGTGATTGGATTGCTTTAGTGTTCAGTTGGTTTATAGTGATTTAGTGATTCATATTTTGAGATTCAACATTTCAGTTTGGTATTGAGCATAATGTTGGGTGTAGGTTCATATTGAAAATATGATGAAATTTAGCCTACATATTTTGATGTTTTCAGTGAGGTGTAGTCTGAAATATTATGAAACTTGTTCCACAATGGTGATGAGGATTGGAGCCTTCAATAAGGGAGTCAGAGCTTCCTTCCAGTGGTGGCTGGTAAAATATTTAATGGGGCAGGTGTTTCCTTCCAGTAGGAGATGGTAAACAATATTAGGGGGTTGTAGCTACATTCCAATGGGTGTTGGATAATAAGTGGAGGTTTTATCCTCCTACAGGTAGGTGTCTGAGTGTTGCTGTATCCTCCTACAAGGTAGTGTCTCGAGTGTTGGTAAGAGTTTGGGGCAATAAAAAACGAAATTAAGTTTTCTTAATAAAATAAGAAGATGGATACGAGGAAAACGATATTTTTCTCCCATATTTGGTTTCCATATAAAATCCTATTGTTCTAAGTGTGTTACTTATATGCTGTAATTTATCTGTTATTTTTTGCATACTGAATGATTAATGAATAAATCATCAAATCGCTGAGCTAACTAAGTGACCGAATTTATGATAAATTAAGTAATATAGATATACAATTATTTCATTCACTACAGTTGCATACATAATTCATAATATGAAATCAAAAGTTAAAGTGAGTTAAAATATTGATTCACCCCCGCTCCCCCCTCTCAGTATTTATCGTAATAAGAAATTATGTACAACCTAGATTTAGATAGATGTAGGATATATGGTCATGCATTGGAAGGTTTTCTAGCTCCACAAACCCTAAATATTATTTTTCATGTTACAAAGGAAATAGTCATATTTCTTATTTACTGATGTGATACTCATAACTTCATTGATAAAATATTAGTAGAATGTCTCAATTTTTATCTAGTGAAAATTTTTCAAGTTTCAGTTTCTAATGGAGGGATTATTGATTGTGTGGGAAAATTCCACAACATTAAATTAAGTATGGGAATATATATTTTAGAAATCCCAATTTATTCCATTTCAATTTGATTTTTATATCTTGTTATAGGGATTCAATGGTTAAGAACTTGGGCATAATTTCTATAAATTGTAATGAACTATTCCTGATGTTTGAATTAAAAGGAATTCATTATGAGCACAAAGGATTAAAGTATGGAAATTATGAGTTCATCATATCTCACATCAAATAAAATCTCCTTTAAAGATGTACCAAGGTATTTTTTTTTAAACTATATTTTATTCAAGTTAAGCATGGAGATGAAAATATTCCTGAAGAATTAAAATGCACCTTGCAAAGTCACTAGAAGGTATTTCAATAAATTCATAAAATTATACCTCCATGTAGATATCATGAACATCAAACCTCAATGTACTCCTCCTAATATAAATACTTATAGATATCTTCATGATAAAAAGGAGGAGATTGAGAAAATGGTACAACACATGTTAGATATAGGTATTATTGAACATAGTAGGAGATGATTTTCATCTCCAATAATGATGGTGATAAAAGAAAATAATTACTGTGGGATGTGTTGATAATATATATCTGAAGAAAATAATCATTAAGGATAAATTTATTATCCAAACAATTGATGAGCTAATAGATGAAATTCATAGAATGGTTTATTTATGAAGCTTGATCTTAGATTAGGATACCACCAAGTTAGATTCATAAAATAATACATTCCCAAAACAACTCTCAGAACACATAAAGGGAACTCTATGTCCTCGATCATGCATTTTGGATTGAGTAATAATACTTCTACTTTTGAAAGGCTTATGAACAAAAAATGTATACCCCATATTAGAAAATTTGTGTTATTTTTCTTTGATAATTTTTATATCTATTGAAAATCATGGTAATATCACATTAAACATGTGGATAAAGTTCTACAAATTTTTGAGAATAGTCAATTATATGTAAAAATATCTAAATGTTATTTTTGGAAACAAGAAGTAAAGTATTTTGGTCATATTATTTCAAAGGAAGGAGATTAGATGGATCCTTGAAATATCCAAGCTATTACAAAATGGTATATTCTTAGGAACATCAAGAGAGGTAAAGGTTATTTGGGACCTATAGGATATTATTGGAAAGTTGTTGAGAGTTATGTGTGCATTGTAGGCCCACTCACATCTCTCTTGAAGAAAAAATTATTTGTATGGAATTATGAGGCTACTTTGGCATTTTCCCACTTAAAGGATTCCATTTATGCTATACAAGTATTGATAACGTGTAATTTTGGAAAATATTCATAGTAGAATCTGATTCATAAGGACAAGGAATTGGAGTAGTGTTGATGCAACAAGGGATACCATTTCATTTTGAAAGTAAATATTTCAAGGGAAAATATTTGGTGCAATCAACATATGAAAAAGAAATGGAAGGAATTACATGCAAAAGATAAATAGTGATAGTATCTCATTGGGAGACACTTCAGATCTAAGATAAACCATGATAGCCTAAATTTGTTTTTGGATCAAATATTTTCATAACAAGAGAAACAAAAATGGGAAGCAAAGACACAAAGGTTTAATTTTCAAATAATATACAAGAAGGAGAAGGGAATTACGGTAGCCTCAATAATAAGCCTCAATTTTATATTCTATTTTATTTTCTATTCAAGTTTGGCATAAAGAAGCTTACTATGGATGGAAAAAATGAAGATATTAATAAACAAAAAAATACAATGTATAAATGAAGGATGAACTCTATGTAATATTGGGAACAAAAAGGGGATATAGTTCAGTACAAGAGTAGAATATTTTTATGCCCTCAATAAAAGTTGAAAGAAAAAATGTTAAGGGAACCCAATGAGTCTCTAATGGAAAAAAATGCAGGTTTCCTTAAAAAAATACCAAAGGATATATAATTTCCATGGATGAAGTGTGTGTGTGTGTGTGTGTAAAATTTTTAAGTGAAAGATACGGTTTTAAAAAAAATAGAGAAACAATAAAATATCCATCACTACTTTATCCACTACACATATCTAATAAAATATGGAAAGAAATATAAATGGAATTTATTATAGGGTTACCAAAATATGAAGGTAAATGTTTCATTTTTGTGATAATTGAGAGACTCAACAAAATAAACACATTTATACAAAATTCAAAGTACATATACATAAAGCCAAGTGGATGAAGTGTTCATGAAGGAAATTCATAGACTCCATTGTCTTCATTAGGTAATAGTAAGTGATACATATCCAAAATTCAACAGAAATATTTGAAAATAATCATGGAATTCTAGTGGAACAACACTAGAAATGAGCTCACCATATTATCCACAAATAAATGGTCAAAAAACAATAGTTAACAAATGTTTAAGGGTTATATATAATTTCATTATATAAATACACAATATTAATGGATTAAAAGGGTTCCTTTAGTAGAATGGTGGTGTAATACCACCTATCATGCATATAATAAATTGACCCTATTTTTTGATATTTATGGATATCCAACTCCTAATATTCCATATGTTTTGTAAAATGATTCCAAAATTTAGGAAATTGAGTCACATATGGATAATACTAAAGAAACTAGAATTTCGTCAGGAAAACCTTGAAGTGGTGTAAAATAGGATGAAGAATCAAGAAGAACAACATTGAAGTGGAAGACATTATGAAGATGGTGATTGGCTATTTCTGGAACTACAACCTTATAATCAATCTACACTAAAGAAAAACAATAAGAAGAAATTAGCTCCAAAACATAATGGATTGTACAATATTATTTGCAAGATTGGACAAGTGGTGTTTGAGTTATATTTTTCCTTCTTCTTACATTCATAAGGTTTTCCATGTATCTTACCTAAACATTGTTGTGGGGGGGACTATACCAATGTAAATACATGTGATATCCACTTATTTGGAATTTATAATGTAAATTTGTATATTGTTAAGTGTGAATGATGTTTTTATTTTTGAGAACCTATTTGTAAACTAGTTTATCAACATTTTATTGCTGATAAATATTAAATGTGAATTTGTAATTGTGATGTTTTTAATGAAATGAAATATTGGAATTGATTAAATTAGCTATGGGTGCAAGTTAATGTTGGATATTGATTACCACTCATTAAATCCTAGGCATATAATCTGAATAACTATATTATTTATGATCATGGAAATAATTGTTCATTAACTACCCTAAAAGATAAGAGGTTTTCATTGAGATTCTGAAAATGGAACTCATAAATGAGCTATTAACTACTTTCCACCTACTTCCTGAGGTGGAGGTAGTTACCAAGTACCAACACATTGGTAATAGGGTAATCATTTTTATCATTTTTTTTTTCTAGAGAGAGTCTCACATGTTACACTGGTGAAAGGAAAGAATTGACATAATAGTGAAAAAAAATTGAAAAGAAAGTTTGTAATCAAAATTGTTTAGGGAGATACTTTGTTGGAAAAATGTGTCATGGTTGGGATGACCTAGTTAGCTCCAGTATTTTGTTTCCAAACTTCTATGCTCAATTTGATACTAAAAATTCTTAATGTGTGAACTTTTATGAAGTAAAAAAAAATAGAACAATTTGTATTTATTTCTCAAAGTATTTTGCAGGGAATGTTGTGCATATTTTTTTCTATTCAGTGTAAAATTTTGCATGCCTATCGAAAGAAAATTTGCTATGTTATAAGTGTTTCTTAAAATATATTGTTTAGACTTCATATGAAAATATGATAAATACATATTTTTGTAATGCTATTCAAGATTAAGTTTTTTATTAGATTGAGGTTAACGAATATTTTTATATATTTAATATAGGTAATCATTATTGTAAAGAAAGTATACATAAAGTAGTTTCTATGTGTTCATATTTTGGATAATATGTGAATAAAAGAGTGTTTAACCAAAAGAGATTATATCTCTCACAAAGTAAAAGGTAGAATAAAGTAAATTGTATTCATGAATTTCCATAAATTTTAACATTATATATTTAATATAGGTAATCATTATTGTAAAGAAAGTATACATAAAGTAGTTTCTATGTGTTCATATTTTGGATAATATGTGAATAAAAGAGTGTTTAACCAAAAGAGATTATATCTCTCACAAAGTAAAAGGTAGAATAAAGTAAATTGTATTCATGAATTTCCATAAATTTTAACATATAATAAGGTAATTACTGGAAACTTGAAAGAAGTTGAAAATATATAATTTTTATCAGCTTATCTCAAAGTTACAGGTTTCTTATAAAGAACATCAAGCTTCAATTATAGACCTATTAAGATATATAAATAAGGAATAAGGATAAATGTAATCAAGAAAAATTTCTATAACAATAAAAATTATAATTTCTAAGAAAACAACCAAGAACATCAAGCGCTACAGAGATATTTTTAAAACAAGTTAAACTTCCATGTTTTTATTAAATAATAGAACAATAATATTGGATTTGAATTAATAATTAGAGATGATTGTAAAAAAATGAATAAGTACATTACACTTGATAATAGTCTTGGGATAAAAATACCTTAATAAAATACATGATAATATTTGAGCCTTTTTTAACTCAATCTTCCTCACACTAAGAAAATTTGGAGATAGAAACATAATAATTGAATATAATAAAGAAACCTTGGAATTCACTTGTAAGCAGAAAAAAAAGCTAGAGGTTTGAGGATCATCTAACCTAGAACAGTGAATTTGAGTCTTTGTTAGTGAAGAGTTGAATCCTGAATGATCTTTTCCAAGGAAAAAGTTTCAAAATGCCTACTTCTAGTGTAACTATCTGTAACAAACACAACAAGAAACTATAAAATTTTTAATGACATCTATATATTAAAAGGAAAAAATAAATATTTTGTATAAATAAAAAGAGACTAGAAAATGAGTTACCTCAACAAAACAATTGTGGATAGAGGACTCTTGCAACTCTTCTAACAGGGAAGAAAACATATATGAGTATGAAACCATTTACAAAGATAATTAAAAACCATAAACTATTTCCTACATGAACAAAACAATTGTGGATAGAGGACCCCTTTCAACTCTTCTAACAAGAAAGAAAACATATATGAGTATGAAACCATTTAAAAAGATAATTAAAAACCATAAACAAATATAAGGAATCCTTCGTAATATTATATGGTAACTATTAAGGTTTGAAACCTTGTAAATAATAATTTGTATAGAAGTGGTGTAGACATATGTGTTATATAAACTACTATGAGAAATAAGAACCTTTTAGGTTTGTTTTAAATATGAGTGTGTGAAAGAACATATAAAATGGAAATAACACAAAGGCTATAAGGAGGTATTTATGTTATTGGTTTTAATGACTAAGTCACAAGAAAAATCAATTAATAAATTTTACAAATAACCCATGAAGTGTTTAGAACTGTGCATGTTGAATAGCCAAATAATGAGGCAATGAGGCAAAAAATGGGTCAGGTTTCTTCAAAATATAAAGAAAGAACTTTTTTTATGTACGAAGAAGGATAAGTGCTAGGAAATAAGAATTTTAAAAAGATGAAAAGAAATATTAATTAATTTTTATATTAATAGAATTACCTAAAGTTGATATTTGATTAACAAACTTTTGCTTGGAAATAATTTTGAAAAAAAAATGAAAATGTGAATACTCAAACTTATGCAATAAATCAAAAATATAAATATAAATAGAAAATTAATATTATTTTCCTTAAGTAAAGATTTACAAAACAAAATCTCTCAAATACATGACCTAAGTTAAAATTGGGAATAAAATTTCAGAAGGAAAATAAAAAGATTCATTATTTGTGTAGAGGAGGAAGTGCCCTATAAAAGTAGAGAATGTGCACCATGGTTTAAGCAATTAAATAAGGATCTCGACTGTCATTCAAAGATGGTCGCGGGGTTACAGTGTATGGAATAGAAAACCTCGACTTAATGTACAAGATCCTTGAATTGAGCATATAGAAATTTGGAAAAATAGCTTAATAGTACATGGTGGTTGCAACTTTGTATTGCAAATAGAGCTAGAATCCAAGCTAATATTCTTCATATAAATCTGGAAAAGGAAAGTTAGGTGATAGTGTTAGTATAAAGGAATTGAACAAGAAATCGAATGGATAGGGTTTAAATATTTTTAAAAAATGTATACCATCTCATAAATACCTCGAGTAATGTTGAGGAAATACAATAGGAATTTACAAAATTTTATGTGAGACTTGTAAAATAGCCTAGAAGGAGTTATAAGAATCATATCATATTATTATTTCATTATATCAAACAAATGGAAACAAACAACCTTGGTACCTTAATGAACTATCAAACGTATTTGGTTGTAGACCACCCAAACCCTGAAGAACTAACTGTTAGAATGAACTAACAGATGTTGGAATGATAGTCTTTGGGATGAGAAGGTGAAACCGTAATAACGCATCCACCATATATCTAAACCAGTTGAATCTCAGTTGTCGAAGTTAGGTTTACAATGAACTGAAACGTTGGAGCTTGTGCCAGGACATATGGATAGATAATAAGTTTACACGTAGAATGATTGTTCTAGAAACCAATAATATAAATATACCACATTAACTATAAATGTTCAACGTTCATGTAGATATTATAACTTAAATTTTTATGTTTGTGTGGCTGTTATAATTTGAGCAACATGGTTAACTAATTCATATATAATGGCATGGATGTTTAACTTTTGTGCTTATATGTATATAAGGTTTTTTATAATATCAAATTTAAAATACACTAACTAACTCATGGGATGTCATTAGAGGGAATGTGTATATGTATCGATTCAATGATGGTCGGTTTTATTAAATTAGCACGAGGAAGATAAAATTTATAAACTTAGGAAGACAATATTAAATAGTGTGAGTAACAAAGGAAATAAAAGGAAAACAATGAGAACTGGGTAAAATATTAATTTATAATTTGGTCTGTCTTATTAAATTGGCATTAGGAAGATAAAATTGATAAATTTAGGAAGACAATATTAAATAGTGTGAGTAACAAAGGAAATAAAAGGAAAACAATGATACCTAGGTAAGATATTAATTTATTGAATGATAGAGGGAAGTGAAAGAGAAATTACATTCAAATAATAAATGTTATTGGAAGGTATGTTGAACCATTTCAATGATTTAATAATGTATTTTAAATCTAGTATAAACCTACAAAACTTAGTGATAAGAATAGTTGAGATGGTGGATATAATAGAATTAATGATGTTTATAAGTTATTATTCAAAAATTCTTCCTATAAAAGAAAAGTGGTGATAATAGGAGAGTTGTTACAATAAAACTTCCATAATCAATGGAAGAAGGTAAATTGATAATTGAACAAAAAAATACTTGCATTAATGTTATCTATATCTTTGGAATATAACCATTATGGAGTACCTAATCAAGTTGAATAATATTCCTTTACAAGAATTTACATCTGAAAATTAATATTTCATGAAGAAATTATGAAATTGCAAGCTCTGAGAGAAAATATTTTTTAAAAGAGAGCATCTATGTTAAGGCCCTTGGCCCCTATATTAAGGCCCTAATAATAATTCATAATTAGCGTATTTTTATATTATTAGGTTGTCTAGAAACTTTCATTTAAATGATTCTCTTTCCTCCTACACACACTCCTCGAGGATATTTAGTCTTAGGACAATAACATATTTTCTTATAAATTTTATTCATTGTAAAAAGTGGTCGACACCTTGAAGTGGAATGTAATTATTGGATTCTTATAATTTTTAAGGAATGTGATTCATAACATAATAACTTATATTAAATAGTTTTATTCTTGTGGATTCTCATATGAGGTATTTCGTTAAGAAAGAAAGGTGAAAGTAGTCACCATTAGTGTAATTTACAAAACTGTTGTATTAATCAAGAAAATCATCAACCCATTATGCAATTCCTCTATTTGTAAGTGTTTATATTTTGTTGTAGTCACTTCCATAGAAGTTTCTATAGAGATCCAAAATTTTCCACTATTCTGAAACCTCTATCAATTCCTAACAAGTGAAAAAAGACTAAAAAATATATACTACTATGAATGATTGAAATTATGGATTCAAAAAGAAGGAAGACTTTGAGATAAGAAAGAATAAAAGTTCTCTTTCCTTCTCCTTCCCACTATTTCTCTCACAACAAGAGATGCATTATGGGTGATCTTCATCAATGAGATGATGTGTTGGAAGGGTTCCAACTTCAATGATATTTTTGTAACTCTTCCCCAATAAAGCTTGTAGTTATTCCTACGGAAATTTTACTGGGAAAATAAGTTCATATGGAATCACCTTTGATGCATAATGCTCAATTTTTCTAATTTAAACTATTGATGGAATCATGTTTGACACATAATGTTTAATTTTTTAAATTTTAACTATATCCATTTATCTTCTACATTTCTAGGTTTTATTTGATTTCACTTGGATATAAAACATCAAAAAAATATATTCTTTGGGAGGGCCTTGCATATATATAGGGGATGGTGTTCAATCCCAATTCCAAGATTGAGGAGTGTGAAGATGCACCTAAAACATTAGCTCAAATTTCTTTTTCAACTGATATAGAATTGATCATGGTCATAAAAATTTCCCCGACAAATATATAAATTATTTGAAGGATCTAAGGTAATGGATTCATTATTAGATTCTTAATGTAAGGTCCATGTGTTAAGCATGATGTTAGAAGCATAGAATGGTCAAAATAACTCCTTGAGCTTCTAATATATCATTGATGTATATATTATCATTAACCATCCTTGCTAAACCCACAAACATATATCTAATTATCGGCTCCAAGGTAAGGGAAGCTTAAAAAATAGTACATCTTTCCACAATATTTTATTGGTGCATGATATTTAAGAAGAACAAGCCCACAATGTTTCTTGGACTCGTGTCATTGAATAATATTGGATCTATAACGTTTCTTGGTTCCATGTCAACAAACAAGAATGGGTCCATAGTTTTTCTTACCTATTTCATGTAAGAAGAATGGTTCAAATTTTTTTTTAGGTTGTATGGATTAAGGGAGAATGGGTCCTATTACAAATAAACACTTGGATAAGAAAGGTCAACACATAGGGAAAATAGAAGAAAACTTGAAAAGGGAAGAACCCTTACTTGGGCTCCCATTTTTCTACTCTTATTAGATGATTACAAGTGATCCAAACAAAGGATTCATGACACAATATTGTGATGTTATGAACCGGGGAACCAAAAGACGTGGCATTTTATTATCTTCCTATGTAATGAGTGTACCTTAAGCTTATTTTATATTTTTAGATATTGTTGGAAAATACTCAATTTAATGTAATTTTTAACTCTTTACAATTAATAGCTGCAAATATATTCTTAATAAAAATGAAATGATACAATAGAAAACACAGAAATTTACACAAAGATTTTTTTGTGGAAATCCAAGCCCAAGCAATCGAGAATTTTTTTATTATTATTATATCTTTACTATACAGTGTGACCATACAATTTATATCCTATGGTATATTTGAATGGTAGATCGAATAATATTTCCTTAACCAAAACTATAAAACTATGGTAAAAACAACCATGCACCACAAAACCACTTTTAGCAAAATTGTTGCCCGAAAACCACCAATAACATATCCAAAAAACCACCCTTTTTTCTTCCAAGGCACTGCCCCAAACCATGACCCCCCCTTCAGACCCCCCTAATGGTCATGGTGCGCATAAGTAGTGTAAAGAGCATAACACATACCCAACAATATGTCTGACCAACATATCTAATTTTCTTGTTTAATGTAAATAAGAAATTTATCTTATAAATACATAGCTTTACTGTCAAATATAGAAATTATTAAAGGAATTTTTGGAATATTCTTTAAAGTTAAAGTGGGGTTCTTACCATATACATAAAAGAATAGGAGAATGGAAAACGATTTTTAATTTCATGTTATAGCTTCCCCCTTACTTCCAAACTAGCATATAAACTAGAATACTAGGACAACCATGAAAAACTGAAATTACGTGAAATGTATTTCATTCATGACCAACTTAAGACAAACATAGCCATGGTTGATTAGAACTAAAAAAAATTCCTTTAAAAAATAAGTAAACCCAAATATTCAATCTTGAGTTTGATAGGTCCCCAAGATATTTTAATGTATCTTTCATTCCAACTTGAGAAAGGGGTAGACAAACTAAGAATGGGGCTATTATAAGCTCAAAAAGTAAACATAAAATGCAAAACAAATGAAATAATAGAAGAGAACCCTCCTAGAGGTTTAATGTTTGATGCAAATTATGTGTGTTTATGTTGTGGTTTGAAGTGAGAGTACACCATTTCCTAAGAATGCAATAGGAGATAATGAAATTCTTAAGGAACAATACAAAAGAAAAGTTTTCAACTTGTAATGTAAACTTTAAATCAGTATCAAAATTATTAGAATTAAATTTGTTATGCATATATAAACAATTTAATTGCCACATTTCATTAAATAGTTTGAATGTAAATTGAATATGGTCAAATTAATGGTGGAAATTGACATGATATTTCAAGGAAGTGGTTTTAAATTACTTTAGAATAGTAAAAATTAAATTAAATTCACAAAAGAAAAAGGTTTTACACTGGAAAGTATAACCATTAACCAACATGCAAGAAAAATTACAAAATTTATCACACAATCATGAGACATTTCATTTATCCATTTGAAAAGACAGTTATCTTAGAAACTAAATTTCCTAGTCACATAGCATGTTATCTTATTTTTAGTGTTGGTTTTTTATGTAGTGAGTATGAAGTGCTTCCAACATAGGATTACTCTTTTAAGACTAGCATGTGACTAGTATTATTCATGTATTATTAAGGTTGGAGTGCACATCTTCCAAAATTCCATTAAAACAACCTTGTATTCTTGTAAAATTTGAATATCTTCTCTATAATTTACAATTTAGCACCAAGGAAAATTTTAGGGGCTAATATTGGTAGGTGGGCTAATTTCCCATGATTTTTCCAAAAAAAAGATTCACCAATTCCCATTTTTCTTCTAAAATGATTCGCCCAAATTAGTAGAACATTATTTTACCTTTAAATTCACCAAAATATTATATCGACTAATATAAAATCATTGGAAATATAACTATTTCTATAAAAATATCAACAAAAAATTTACAATTTACATATTAGGGACTAGTAAGATTCGCCAAGGTTTCTTAAGATAAACTTCCATCCTTAAAATTTTCCCTGTTTAGCACATAAGGGTAGTTGTTGGAGTGAAAATAGGAATGATAAACTTCATCTCTAGCATAGTAATTTACACTTAGAAATATGTATTTAGTTTAAATTTCACATAGATTTGTGAGTCCCAAGTACCAATTCACCCTCTAAATTGTATATTTGTAGGTGCAAGGTAAAGTAGATGAACATAGACCTAGTTTAAATGATCCAATAAGTTATCATGCTTGTTTTTGGGAATAAAGAAGTCCAAAGAGAAATTTATGCTATAATAAAAATAATTACCTATGCCTTATCTAGTATATTGGGTTCATGTAATGAAGGGTGTGAAGAAAGGGGAATTGTTGAATAGAATATTAGGGTGCTTCAATTGAAGCTTGTAAGCTTGAAGTGGTTGTATCATCATTTTTTCTAAAGAAATGAAATAAACTCACAAACAATCGTGCTAAAATAGATATAGAATGCTAACTATGAAGATGAAAACTATCATGCACTAATTAAACCAACTACTTCCGCTAACATAAACAAAAATTTGTTAAGAAAATCATTTCAATTGGTATATATTTTTTTAAATTGGGACAATAATACCAACAATATTAGGCTTCATAGCCTTTGGTGATGATCTTCCAGCTTGAAGGAGTAACTCAATAACCATTCTAACTTATAGGGTGCCCCATAGAAACATGTACAAGCTTCCAAAAAATCATTGGATAGTGATCTAGTGCTTATTTCCTTAATAGCCACATTTACATCAATAAATGGCTACACAAATATCTGATCCCAACATCTAGTTCCACAAAAATGGTGCTTGGCCTCTTCTAGCAGTTGGCCCCACAATAAGTTGTTCCCCACTTCTGAAGATCCAAAACTTATACCACATGATTTACCCTTGAACCTTTAGTGGGGCCCATAAAAGTGCACCTTCCTCTTCTAACTTAGTAAAACCAACAATGATATGATAAATGCCCATATAGACCCCTATATGAACTATGCCTCTTTCAAATACATAAAGCATTGAATATAAAATGAAAAAACCTCTTATAATATGATAATAATATGTTCTCTTAAAGGAAAATAAACCTGATGAATAAGAGGTGTAACTCACTTAGGATAACCTTTTCCACAAACTTTATTTTGTGTTCCCTTTAATCACATTTTTTCCCTAAAACTTTATTTCATGCCCCTTTTCTTATTTCATGTCCCTTTTCATTATATTTGTGGATAACCTTAAAAACATACTTATTTTAGTTTGGAATGAGAACACACTCCAATAAAGTGTTGTACATGGCCATATAAATTGTTCTCCTAATAAAGCCCCGCCAAAACCAAAGCCATAATAAAAAGGGGATCATGTTATGCATAAGTCATTGTCTAAGTTAGTTATGACTAACCTTCACAAATTATAAAGAACATATCATAATCAACAATTAAATCCATGTACATTGGAACTCTCCCATCCAAAGATTTCTAGTAAAATCATGCATAAGAAAATATTGGCTCCCATAAAAGAAGAGTGACTTTACAATTTTCACTAAGTATATGACTAGAAGAATAATATATTTCTTAGAATTTAACGTAGTTTTGGTAAGAAATTATCAATCAAAAGATATGAATAACATATCATATTAACATATTTCATATTAAATTTTATTTACTTATTTAAAATAATCTTCATCAAATTTGAACATAAATCTCCTCCATCAAAATATAAGACTCTTCAGATAACTTTACTAATATTGCAATTTCAATTTTCTTTTATATTGAGTATAAAATTAATATGTGTGAGACTACACATAAACACATTCTTTCTTATATATATATATATATATATATATATATATATATATATATATATATATATATATATATATATATATATATATATATATATATATATAACCTCATAAATTAAGATTAAGGATCATTTTACATCATTTAAATGCCATTTAAAAATTTGCAAATCATCTCTTAATAACATGTTTTGGAGATGTCTACTTAAGTCAATAGCTAGGATAACAAGTTATTTCAAGAAATCAGATAATTGGAGTGTTTGAATAGTTTTTTTTATGGTGAAAATGGATTGAGCATCATCAAAACCCCTAGGGCACTCAAAATCCTGAAATTTGATAACTATAATTTAGATTTTCAAATATTTCTGCGCTAATTTTTCATATTTTTCCTGAATTTATAGATTATTTTGTAAATTATTTATACTACTACAATTTTATAAATATTTACATAATTTAATATCTATATATATATAAAAGGATCTATTACGAAGATCTAGATAACGACGATTTTAATTGAAGTTTAACGCACCTTACATACATAGATCGAAAACTTGGTTAGTGTTTTATGACTCATTGAGATTCGAATTCACTTTGAAATTAGATATCATTCGATTCTAATTAGATTTAAACGCTAATATATGTTACAATTACATACCAAGTAACTTTGCAAACAATTTACAGCTAAATTTATAAATGACTTCCATAGTCCTGCTGGATGTTAGGTTCACAATGTAAAAAAGTTGAATGGTCCTTGTTCGATGCAGTAAAGATAGATTAATATTTTTAAAATTTAGAAAAAAGGGACTAGTTATGGTGTGTATAAAATGTAAAAATATCAATCCCACGTTAAGGTTCATATATAAATTATATATAACTTGATAAAAAAGCTCGTCTAAATTAAACCTCGATATATCTATAAGAGCGGTTAACCTTTGCAACATTGGGAGGATTGATACTCCTTTACACTACGCACTCTGCACGGAACATTAATCTGGGGCATGCGTGGTTCGATCCAAAATATTTAATATTGAATATGTACGATTCATTTTGAAACCTCCTATATTTGACAGAGTTTTTTTATTATATACTCGTTAGATATATTGCATTTAATAATTTACATTTGAGAGCACAATTATTACTCACTCAGCAGATAACATTAATGCGGGTTATGCACTGTCCCGTCCAAAACATTTATCATGGCTATGTACGATTTATCATGGAGCATCTGAACGTTGACAGAGAATGTTCATTATTGCATATCATAATTTTATATTTTACCATTGGCCGTTGTATATATTATAAGATTTAATTGCTTGTGATATATGAGGTTAACAATATTTGGTTTTGTTTATATGTTTGATTAATATTAATTATTATTGGCTGTTTCAGTGATAGTGTGATACAAAGATTGTGAGCTTCAACGTTTAATTTTTTGAGTAACCTTATCTACACAGAAAATACCTTAGTTTCAATAATGGTGTTATATTAAATATTGTGTAAATTATAAGATACAACGTGTAAATTTCTGAGAATAACTTGATCTACAAAGTGGACACCCAGATAATAATAGCAGCTGGAATTGACTTGTGTCAGCTGCTTTTTCTAATACAAAACAGAAAACTATTAATTACTGATTTTAATAGACTCTTATTTTTGTAATTTTATGAATAAAGTGATATACTTTTTAATAGATTCATTTAATGGTGGGATCAGATTTTTCGTTATGGACTAGAATCTAAGATTACTTTTCTTTTTTTGAAAAGTTTAATGAGATAATTGTGCAAAACCTAAAACCCCTCCTCAATGAAACCAACCCCGGCTTTGCCAACATAATATTTTAAAATGGCACTGAAAAATAGCTAACTTTTCATAAATTTTATCCACCTTTTATTTATTCATATATATATGAAAACACATACCTCAAGCAATATTATATTAATGCTACGTTGCTCAGCTGAATAAATAGCTTAAATATAGAGCAATTAAGATAATTAAACATCGTCTCACGTAATGACCATGAATACTCTGCTCTGGTTTCCTCTTCTGCCATCCTCGATGTCTGCTTCAACAAAACCAGAGCATATTTATTGAAGTATCTTCAGAGAGTTGCAATATGAAGGAGGAGATTGCTGAGCTGCTCAGGCTGTGAGAAAAAGGGAGAATGGTCACTTCCATGCATTTTGAATACTTTCTCTGGAGGATTATGTGCTACGGTGAACTCCTGGTACTCTGGAGGGAACAACATGTCCTTCATTAACATGATGTAAAATCTTCTGATACTCCCATACCTCTCCTCTGATAGCTTCAGAAACTCCACTGACACTGGAAATGGCGTTGGAGTTAGAAGCGACTGTGCAAGGTTTGCGTCCTGTGGTAGTAAATAATACAGCGAGTAAACAAATTATCTGTCAGTAGAAACATAATAGAAGAGGGAAAAAGAGCTTTTATAGTTGTGAGAAAAGTAGATATATTCTAAGCATTATTTAGAGTGGTAGAAAAGTTTTAGGTATGTATAATTTTGTTTGGATTGGATCATAAGACCTGTGAAAACAGAGCCTTTAATTTAACTATATTCTAAATCGGAAAGAGAGAAATTAAAAGCTAAAATACCTCATCAGGGCTCTCGTTGTAAAGATAAGACTTGACATGATCAAGAACCAGTGAAGCAGATGTGGGTAACTCTGAATCTGCTTTCATATTTAATGCAACCACTCCATTTTCCACCAGCCTGGGGAAAGTCTGCACACATGATATACATCATAGTCCAATATAATTCAATTCATGATTCAAAAGGTTCTGAGCACCCCAATTAATCTGCATCATAATTGCATCTATCCACTTCTATAAATATTAGGTTTAAAAGAAAGAAAAGTCTGCTTCACACCTTTGGGTTGGCAGAGCTCAGGAAGGTCTGATTGTTTCTAGGAGTAAATGCAGCTAGGAAGATTGCTTTGGAGATCTTGGTTGGATACATCTCCATTGCATATGATAATGGGCATCCAGCTAAGCTGTGACCTACAAGGGTCACCTGCCATACATTTTATGCAAAGATGTCAGTGCCCTTCAAAGGCATAATAAAATCAAGAATAATATCACCGGAAAAACTCATGATCAATACCAAAGACTTTCGAATGCCAACATAAATATTATTGAAAGTTTCGAGTATTATTTCAGTCTAATGAACGAGTTCCCGGAATGTCATAGCTAAGGAGTTTGATCTCAAACGTTAATGACGTAAGTACCCACTCGCTTTTTTAGCACTAGGTAGTGTGGCAATTGGCCAGTGAGATGTTATCTTGCAGGCTTTTCAGGGTCACAGTGAGAACATGAAACATTTATGTAAATAGCATCTGCTCTTTGTTGTCTACTCTTCAATGGCCATAACTTTTGAAGCAAAAGGACAGTAAAAACAGCATCATGGAATAACCATAACTTTCATGGTAAGAACTCCTAAAGAACAATAAAGAGAACCGACGTGTAAACATCCAGCATTCATAACATGAAAAACCTACAAATAATTATAAGGTTCCTGATAATACAAGTACCTTCTCATCATTGCCGAGGTTCTTGATATATTCTAGTAGTGGCTCTGCATATTGGGAGATTGAGTTGACTTGATCTGTGGAGGCTGCCCTGTTTATCCCATTGGACGTGAGATCCAAGGCAGCCACTATGTGACCCTTCTGCTTAAGCAAAGTAACAATTTTATACCAACACCATGCTCCATGCCCAAGTCCATGTATCAACACAAAGTGTTGTTGCTGTTGCTGTTTTCCTTCTCCTTCCTGGTCAATTTCACAACAAGAAAAATAGAAAGCACAAAAACTCAGATCACCTCATCATGGGACTTCATGATTGCTTGAGTGCAAATCAGAAAGCCCAAAACAAAGATAAACAAATCAAATAGAACAGAAAAAGTTGCTAAATTTTAGAAAATGGAACTTCATCATTGCTTGACTGCAACTCAGAAGGCCCAAAACAAAGATAAACAAATCAAATAGAAGATAAAAATGTTGCTGAAATTTTGAGAATAGAACTTCATCATTGCTTGAATGCAAATCAGAAAACTCAAAACAAAGATAAACCAATCAAATAGAACAGAAAAAGTTGCTGAAATTTTGAAATTGCAACTGGTACATGAATAAAAACAAGAAGCAGCATGACACCAAGGGCAACAACAGTCCTATTCCATTGCAGCTCCATCTTTAACAACTTTACTACCCCTTCTATGAAGATTAGATTGAATGTGCTCTACACCGGAGGATTAGGTTCATGATATAGCTGGTGGAGGAGAGGAAGACCATGAGCACAGTTCCAAATATGTTAAAGTTAGTGGGGACACAAAGGCAAAAGTTGAACTAAAACTTTGGTTTTAAATTTCTTCAATTCAAGATTAAAATAAGTTCCCGCTGAAACAAAAACATCGAGGCCTATGTTACCAGGAAGAGGATTTTTCAAAAATGTTTAACTCATTATTAATATGGTTTTTAATTAAATACTATCATCGCTAAAAGGCCAATGAGATCATGAAACACAAACATGATTTTTGAAAATGATATTTAGTTCATTTTTAATATGGTTTTTAATTAGACATTAACGTCGATATAACCCTTTTGAGGAAAGAAACATGAATTTTGAAAATGATATTTAGTGTATTCTTAATATGATTTTTAATTAGACTTTAACATCGATATAACCCTTTTGAGTACAGAAGGTATAATATGAAATTATTGTTTGAGACCTTTTAAATTGGTATCCAAAGTCTTTTAAAAACCACATTTAAAATATTTTTATTTATTTTTTTATTAAATATTAATCTTTATAAAAAATAAAAATAAAAAAAAATTGAAAAAGAAAATTGTAATATGTATTTTAATTTACTTATAGTACTTATTAATAATAACTCTAATTTGAAAGTGGAGAAATGAAATGTTAAAAGTGAAATATAATAATTTGAAAGTAGATTTTTCATTTTGATATATTGTTTGAAAATAACCATTTAAGAAGGTATTTGACGTATTTAATTCATTGAGTTTTAAATAAAAAATGTAGAAAATAATATTATTAAAATTAATTTAAAAAAATTAATAGGATTTATGATGATAATGTCACATGATAAGAGGGAAATATTATTTTTTTAATTCTGATTTTTTATTTCAGATTTCAAGTTTAGGATCCTTTTGATATGGAATTAAATTCCACATATAGGTCCAAAGAGAGTTAAATTGAACATATATGAAAAAATGTATTTCTTTTCAAAGGAAAAAATATGTATTTTTCAAAAATAATATATATAATCTCTAGTTTATACTATTATGGGTCTATTAAAAATATGTAGTGTGGGTGATCAATGGATTGAAAATTTAGTTGCATATCTAATGAATGCAAACACTTGAAATTTGAGTAAAGTGATATATCTACTCAAAAATACTACTAAAAGTTTTGTTTTCTTTCTTTCCCTTTGAAAATGCATTTCTTATTTTATTATTTGAAATAGTATTTCATTATTTTTATTTAAAATGACCATTTCAAACCTTAAACTTCTTGAAACAATTAATTACTGCAATGTGGTCGACAAACGTACATATGAGATGCCACGACAATGTATGTTGTTATCGTCCGAGGAATTGATCCATGTGTGTATGCAATTTGGATGATTATACTGAGCAACTTGTTGACCAACCATGTTTTAACGGATAAATAGAAAGAATACATAACTTGTTAATTGACACATAATAATATCACATTTTCTAGTTAATGTGGTAGGATTTTGGGGAGGGAAGGGGGGTGTGATTCCTCACCCTAAAGGATAAGTTGAAGTCTCGTACTCCTACGGACTAGGAAAAGCATCAAACAATCAAGATAAAAGACATGTCCTTCTTCCGGGATTACTAAAGCATTTGTTGTACACTAATTAGCATTGGTGAATCATAAATTATTCTCCATCACCTTCTTTCAAGCACTCTTCCTTCGAATCTCAAGCTCCCGAATATTTTCATAAGGATATTTTTCCTCTAAGAAGGTGAAAATTTAATCGATTTATCATGGCCTTAGGCTCAATAATGAAGGTCACAAACCAATTGGCCAACCATGACATATCATTGGAACTAGGAACCATAAACATCAAATGGATAAGGGTTAGTCGTTAATCCCCTAGGTATCCTCTAACCATTATGACTTTTAGGCTAGAATGAAATAAAATTTTGGGCTAGTTTTGTCCTTCTTCATGTTGGGTCATGTTGCATCTCCATACAATAAAGAATTAATATTCCTCCAACCTTTCCCTCTACTGTTCATATGGAGGGTTGTCTAAGAAAAGGAATTTCAAATGGATCTGCTGGGTTCCATATTTTTTATTACGCATTGTCTCCATGATGACCTTAATGTTGGATAAAGTGTTATTAAAAATACTGACACTTAAGGAATTGTGAAATTTAGGCATTATGGTATATTTCCCATGTTGGAGAGAATGGGGGCATCATAGGTATAGTTGTTGAGGGTTATTAATCCCTTGAAGGGAATTGGCAACTGCAATATGAAATTGTTCACTCTCCCTGGAACATATTTGGGTTCATATGAAAACATTATGTTAGTGTGTAGGATTAAGTTTTCAGAGGGGAAATGGTGGTTTGATCCAAGTAGAATTCAACTTATTTTCATAAAATCAAAATTTTTATCCTCTATCATGGATGAACTAAATTTTCTGTAAACTTAGGTAGATTAATTATGCCATGCAACAGTATCAACAACCAAAACTTTTTCAAATTATGCTAATTATGGTTATATCAACCATAGGAACATTCTAGATTTGAATGTAACTGACTCTTCTTTGGAGTGTACCTTGCTCAAGGAGGAGGTTCCAAATGACTATAACTAGTTAGTGTGGAATGTTCAAATTTTCTCATCTCGGGGAAATTCTAGAGAAAATGCAAATGGAATACCTATAGGATAGGTAATAATAATTTCCTAATGATATCAGATATTATAGGGGAACATATTCATGATATTATAACCATGCACTATCATATTTTTTTAGATGTATTGTTACAACTCTGAGCATAAATTTATAATATAAAATTTCTTGTTTTGGTTAAAAAAAAAAAAAAAAAATCTCATTTTTTAGTTGATGTTCATCTTATTGTCACAAAACTACATGCCTATGGATTTGCGAAAGTTTCATGTAACAAGTATATGAAATTATTTGAGCATGTTCTTGTTGTGATTTGAAATAAACATATTTCCATGAAAATGTTGATAGATGCATAAAATTTTTCACATAATTCTATAGAAAGGGATTTTCTATTCATAGAGTGAAGGAGCTCCTAAGCCTCTATTTATGGTGTTTCACATTAAATGTTCATTAGCATTTAATGGAAGAATCTTTAGGCTGTATATTTTTCTTGATAGAGAAACATTGTTTCTAGATTGGTTATTGTGGTAAAGGTTTCCCATAAATACCTTCTCAAAACCACCCCTACATATAATGGTGTGTCCACCATTGGGATCATTAGCCCAAGTCACCTATTAGAATTGCTAAGTGATGGCCAGATAGAGAGTTGGCATGTTCTGAAAAAACCTTACACAAATGACTCTAAATTTGTAACAAGTTAAATTATGTGAATTTTGTCTCATTAGTGACCATATATTGATTATGTCTATCTCATTGTGAAAGATTATCAATAATTTTCAATATGAAGGATTTATATCTTGTATAAAAAAATTCATTATTATATGTATAGCAATTGCATGTATATTACATTTTGTAGCAGTAATGGAAGTAGGAAGTATTATTACATCAATTCATGGCACTCATGAGATTTCTAATTTATATATGCTTTCAACCTTTAGCTCACACTAATTTTAAATAGATTCCAACACCAAGTGGAGAAAGTGTATTAATTGTAACATCCAATATTTTTCAAAGTTATGATGTGTGGTATGTTAGTGGTAATAGAATTAGCAAAAAGAATATTAATAAGCCTTGTGTATCCAAGTGATTGAAAGTTCAATTCCCATGGACATGTCTCATCAATCGAACCAAGAAAAAAAATATGATATGTGATTATAATTTTCGATATTCAATAGTTAACTGTACATGAAAATCATCAAATTAGTTTCAATAATTCTAATCACACAATCAATGATAGAGTATAAAAACCCTTAGCCAATATTTATAATCACCTTGTTCTTAAGATTGAACCAATCTTAAAGAAAACTTCTAATGAAATGTGTTTTATCATTCAACAATATTATATATAATTATCTTTTTCATAATAATAATAATTTTAGCAATATTATCATTATCGATAGTTGTGAGTGGCCTCATCACTAACATAGTTGTTTTTTGTTGTTGTAATGATCACCCCACTACTACCACCATCATTGTCATTATCATCAAATATTATAAAATATAAAAATATCATCATTTAAATAAAAAATTATCTATCAAATTATAATTTTATAAATTCAAAATAAAATCATTCATTTAAAATTAATTATATTTTGAGGAAAATTAGATCAAACTTTTATTATATAAATGTATTTAAATATCACAATTATATATTTATAATTTGAAAGCATCATTATCATTATTATTTAATTATTTTTGATAAAATATAAAAAAATTCACATTAAAATCTAAAACCATGATTACATTAAATTATAAAATATAAAATAATTATTACATTGAATTATTTAATTACAATTTTATAAATTTATATCAAAATTATTTACAAAACAATTCCATTTTAAAAAATTAAATTAACTAAAAAAATTTAGACCATTCAAAAATTGTGGACTTTAGGGTCAAAAATAAATTAAGTATAACATTGCATGATTATGATTAGATACACAAAGTAATACAACTCAACTCTTAAAAACATACCACAAAGAGAATTATAATGTGATAAAATGTTGAATTGCACTCAAAAGTACGTAGGTGTAACTTGTGCCCTTTTCTAGTTGGAGGGAATGTTAGAAATAATGAGTTAAATTAAATGGGTAAAAGTACATTACCCTTTAAAAGGGAACGTTAGAGATAGTGGGTAGTTCCACATAATCTATGAAAAATATTTATGTCTACTATGATGTGTATGATGTGATTGGGATTAGGTAAGAATGCATTGGTATTCGATTTAATGATAGAGATTAAATTGAAATGTATTAATTATGAGTGATAGATACTTGTGATTTCATAAATTGCAAAAATTTTCATGCATTAGTAAAACGTACATCTTTAATATAAAAGGGTAAAGTAGGTTATGGACGAAACTTAGTTTATAATAAGATAATGGAACTATTAATATTTTAAAATATAACATTAATGTGAGTTGCCAACTTTTTACTCCCTTTAAAAGTTGTCTCAAGGATTTAGGCCTTCATATTGGAGATTTTACTGTATGAATTTGACGTGGAATTGCAAACTTATATAATTAGGTGCCGTATGGGTTTTTGGGGCATATGTACTAAGGATGCGAAGCCTTGGAGAATTTTTTTTTCGGTTCAAGTGTAAATTGTTATTAAAAAATTATGTAATTTTAAATTTTCAAAATTGTAATGTTATATACGTTTTTAAGATAGCTTTATTTTGTAAAATGAAAATTTAATTTTTATATTATATATATATATATATATATATATATATATAACAATTTGGTATCTAATTTAAAATTATTGATTGGATATGAAGTTTTGTAGTATCCATTCACTCTCACAAATATCGTGAGAAGACATAAATTTCTCAAATGAATAGTCAATATCATGATTTGAATGTTTTTGAGGAAAGGTTGGGATGGCTCTCTCGTTTTCATCAATTCTACAACCAACTTATGTGGCAGGGTTTCTAGCACGCTATGCCCTTTTGTTTTTTGTATTGTAATTTCGCCTTCACACTGGATGTTGGTGTTTCCATGTTAGTCACTTTTCATCACCGCTAGATATATCGTTTATGCCACTTTCTCATTCTTCATTCCACATGTATTCAACATCCTTTTCTAGTTAGCATTGAGGAAGATGCTCTGGGATCCTCCTTTAGCCTAACACAATCCTCAATCTTTGACCCTAAGTATGACTATATAGTAGAAATTTCTCCTATGTTTCATTCACTCATTGCTTTAAGTCAAACTCACCCAAAGTCACATCCTCTTTCCTCTGCTACACTGACTTGCCACTACTCTCACCCTAATTTTTTGGCTCTATAGTTCATCACTCCTAAGGTTTCCCTTCATTTCATGTCTTTGTAGGGAGTGGACCCCTCTTTTGCAGTTCCTCCACCATCCTCTATGAATTCCTCTCATCTCTCATCCCCTCCACTTAACAAACCGAATTCCTTTAGTATGTTCCCTTCACTTTTTCCTCTCTGGATAAATCGAAGTGGTGCATCATGAAAAAATCCCCACCACCCTCTTTGGTGCTGGACAAAAAAATCAATATTTAAGTCATCGCTTTGTTCTTGTATCACACTCTTGTGGGTAGATTTGTAGAAAAATATTTATGAGAGAAAATTGTTTGCATCTAGATGAACTTGACATGGGCTCCCATTATTGCATACTCTCTAGAAGCCTTCATCCTGGTTTGTAACATTACCTTTTCAATTTTTAGCTGAAAGATATGTGAGTGCCATTTTGGCTTATTCATGGTCCTAGGTCCATTATGGTCTATAACTAAAACCTTAATCCAAATAATTTTATGTAGCTTAGGAGTCAGCGACTTCACAAAAAAATTGAGTTATATTACCATGTTCATTAGTCTTCTAGTCTAAGGTAATCCTTCAAGCAGTCATTTCATCTAATTGGAGAAAATTTGGGAAGTTAAGGTTGGCATATGTTTCTGTTGGATTCAGGTGAGAGTAGACCCTAGGGAAGAGCTTCCAAGGGAAATTGAATTGGTTTATGGGCTTATTCTTATCTTGAATTCCATCACCTATTGTCATATTCACCTCATATGCTTTCAATGTCGTTGAATTGGACAACCCAATGGACCTCTTTTGTCCCCTCTAGAAGCGATCATAGAAGCAGGCTCGATAATCCTTGTTAATGGATGAATCCCTCTTGTAGAAAGGATCGATATCCTTAGATATAGAACAAATTTTCAAAAGTATACAACTTTTTATAGATTTAATTATCATCAAACCATAAATATAAAGGGAAGGACGAATAGACCTTTCCTTGTTTATTGACGTTTGTCCTCACTATTTTTTGTTGTAGTTGATCTCATCCATGATTCTCTAACGGAAGGTTCTATAAGTGATACAATATATATATATATATATATATATATATATATATAGTAAGCATATAATATTGATATGATTAAATGAAAGCTATATGAATGATCAAGGAATATCATAATAAACACCATGTAGATATGAAAAAATGGATGTGAGAATGAAAATATGCAATTGTATTCGAAAAGAGGAGGTGAGTTACAACCAAAGCCTTGATGTTGTGACATCTTTCCAGCTATATTCATTAAAAAATAGGTTGGATACTTTGAGCAACTGAGAGTATGAAATCTCATGAGTATTTTTGAGTAAAAAATCCAAACCCTTCCTCATGAAAAACAATTGTATTTATAGGCCATGAAAGGGGAGTGCAGGATACAAAATGGGAGTTAAGGTCCATTAAGGTAGGTATGGGACCCACTAAGATAGGAATTAGACCAAAAATAGGAAGGTTGAGAGCCAAATCCCCACCATTTGAAGTAGATACCATTATGTGGCTTCTATAATGGAAGCTTCTCATGCTTCTATTATTTTTACCCATGTTAAAACAATATTTCACCCTGTAATTGAGAAAAGTGTGATAACATCACATGTTATTAGTTATGCAACCTACAATATTAAGATTTATCACATGTAATATATAGTGCAACATGCAACATCCTTCAAAAACACGGTTTTTTAACATATTCAAGGAAGATTCTTATCTTTCACAATAATTTTTTCCTTCCATATTCTTCAATGATTGATAGAAATAATTCTTTGGATAGTGAAGAATAGGGGTATGACATCATTTTTCATGATTGCGACAAAATAATGTGTAACACTCCCCGACACAAATCTCTAGCCATAACATATTCAGGTCCCACTACTTGAGCTAGTCATCCTATAAATTCCTCTAAGATTTTCACTTTGGATAGATTGGTTGAAGCAACAAAAGGGAATTATAGTGCACCACATGCCCCCTCTCTAGGTAATATTTCTCCGCCTCCTTCTGATGGTGTTAAAAATAGTTCTTTTGAACCTCCTTTTCATTATATTAATTCTTCCTTTCTCTCAATGATGGTTTTGTGTTCCATTCCTAGCCTTATCACTTCATGCCTTTCCTCTTCAAACCAAAAGCCCCCTTATCCTCATCAGACACAACTTTATGACCCCTAATCCTCCACAGCTACACCCTTTGTAACAAACTTGGGATACAAGTTAATAAAGGAAAAAATAAGACCACAGTTTAGGGACACTTGTTCCAAGTTGAATGTTGGGCAAATATATCCTAGTGTGCATCACTGGATGTGTTTATGGATAAGGGGAAATCGGCAAAGGAAATGGATAAGGCATTAAAAATGAAAAAAGGTATTTTTGGCACATTTATTTATGAAAATAAAGGAAATGATGAGAAAAGGAAGGTAAAATGCCATATGTTGCATGTGAGGAGGAAATTGAGGGAAAATAATGGAAAATTGAAGAAATTAGAGGCATGAATGATAAAAAGAGATCAGAGCATCAGTTAGCAGAATTTTTTCAGTTAAGGTTTTGTTGACCTTTTGCCAGTTCATTTTCAAAATTACACTTAGAGAGGAGAAGAGCACCAAGAAAGAAAAGTGATCAAGCAAGCAAAGGAAGAAAAGGAAAGCAAAGGAAGGACAAGGAAATGATAGGAAATGAAAGATCAATCAAGGAAGAGTAGGATCAAACAACTTCAACAGGAATACTTGTAGGTAATATATTGAATGTATGATTTCCTAGATGGTTTTGACATGCATGGTATGTGCATGCTGGTATTTGGTTCTTTTGTTGTCGGTGGAATGGTTTTGCCGGTTTTGATAGGGGTTTTCAACCTTTCCTTGCCTTTTTCCGGATAGCCATGGTGTGATGGGATTAGTCTCTATTTTTAGCTTTAGAATTTTTGGAATCCAGGATGGAGGTGGTCTCAGGAACATTCCCAAAGGCTTAAGAATCCCTAGATCGGTTTTGGCAGGATACACAGTAAAACTTGAGGGTGGTGTCTTAATAAGGGCCTAGTTATCCAGTGGGGATTGTGGTAAAGCCTAGAGGAAAGGAGACATAAAATTCCTGAAGGATAAGGATGAGATCTAGAAACATTACAAGCTCAGTTCGGTTTTGTGATCTGAGTGCCAGTTTAGGTAAGATCACAGTATGGAGGGTTGACGTGATTTGACCTCTAGATTCCCTTGGTTGTTTTTGGATTGGTGTATCCATGAGATCTGTAATATTCCAAAATTAGCATGTAGTTAATTGGAATATTGATTTTTGCTATTTACACTTAGGAGATGAATAAATAGGTAAGGAGGCCCATACATTTTAGAAATAGGAATAAAACCCCTCATAA
The DNA here is from genome assembly GCA_034641835.2 of Pinus albicaulis. NCBI lineage: Eukaryota > Viridiplantae > Streptophyta > Pinopsida > Pinales > Pinaceae > Pinus > Pinus albicaulis. The sequence continues at coordinate 757,250,192 of CM076573.1, read as the reverse complement.
TGTGAAAAGGGATCATCATAGGAGCTGGATTTCACACCCTCATGTGTGAAAAGGGACATTTGGATGTGGACAAGGTCAAGTTTGACCAAGTCAACAACGCTGGGATAAGAGGTGGAGATCATATTTGGAGACAACACAGTGATAGTGGGAGGAAGATTCCTTGGTGGAGGAAAACCTAATGAGTGGGATCCAAGGTTGGAGGGTTTCCAATTTTATAAAAGAGGGCAACGCATCCATAGCAAGATGTGAAATTGATTATTGAATTTGTGGTCCGTATGACTTTTTGCTTTGTCCAACTATTTAGTTGAGATTGTTGTGCTGCTTAGCACAAGGCATTCCCGTTTAGGAATTCATTCTCCTTTCTTGAGAGGCCTCTTGAGGGAGCTTGTACTTCACTTCTCCACATCCAGGATCAAGGCCAAGCCACCTCCTTCAGCTACCGCATTAGTTCTGTTGAAGTGTAATGTTATGTTGCAGGGTGTTGTAGTGGAGGTTCCACAACACCACTTCCAGAGCTTGTCTTTCAGAGGAGGGAGCTCCTATTCCTTTGAGAGATCAGTAAGGAAGATTCAGAAGTATATTTTAGATCTTGGCACTTGGGCAATACATTTTCTATCTCCTACAGTGCAGTCCCTCTCCTTGAGTGCGTTATTTTTAGTGTGCATTTGTAGCAAGGGTTTGTGGTGAATGTTGGAGGGTGAGATCTTCGGTGATTGGATCGGTCTTTCACCTGAAGGATCCATTGGAAGAGATTCATTCATCACATGTTCTATCTATATATATATCCATCCAGATCTTGAGTTGCAGCTGCTACTCAGTATTAGGACTGCAACTCTGGCATTTTTGCACTTTTTCATATTATAGCCAATCCTTCCAGGATTGTCTTGAAATCGTGTTTGGGAGTTTAGATCTTCACTCCCAACATTGTATGAGCCATCTATTTACATATTGACATTATTTCACATTTCCATGTAGCAGTGTACCATCTATGACTGCGTTGTACATGTTCATGAACATTTTGCAATATAGCAGCATTTCACTTTTGCAATATGTATTCATGGGAGGGTTGTTTTCCTTGATTATTTGAGTTATGCTCACTTCTATTATATCCATTTGCTGCTGACTTACATAATAAAATGGCTCCATGGTTTCCATACATTTCGGTATGATGTTATTCACTACTATTTCTAGTTTTTTGTTCATGTATTGTTGCATCCCCATTTTGGGTCACTACAGCGGTATCAGAGCATAATTTTGGCTCAGCCTGTGGAATCTCAGCCAATATGCTATCAAGAAGACAAGAAGAAGAAAATATGTACATAAAATACAACAAGGAGACTCCATTATTTGGAGGAAGGAAGGAAGAGAAGATCTCAAAGCTTCTTTCTCAAATTATGTAGAATATTAAGAGAGATCTCAAAAAGCTGAGGAGGGAGATGTGTAGAGAATCTCCAAGAGAGTTTGAATCTGAAGCAAACTCTACATTTTCATATGATGAGTGTGAGCATGCAGCCACACACTATGATGCACAATGCATTCATATGCCCAGATTTTCTATGAGATAGGTAGAAGAAGAAGAAATGCTTAGGAAGGAAACTCTTAGTGATTTTCTACAAGAATATGAATCTCAAACTAAGAAGTTTGGATATCATATCACTTCTCAAGATTTTTGCAAGATCAAGGTGGAGAGAAGCAAGCAACATAATATGAGTAGATTTTTCCTATCTAATTTTTATGGTTCACCTACATGTTCAGCTAGAGCTTGGGTGGAGGAGTTAGACACCTATTTGCAGCAACACCAAATTTCTGAAGATGAAGACATCAAAGTTGCAGCGCTGCATTCTAGAGGTAAGGCCTATGCATGGTGGATATTTGAGTCTTTTTCTTTGAAAATGCAAATAATTCTTCTTATTCAAGGTTCACTAAGACATTACTTTAAATATTTGATAAGAAACATTCTGAAAAACATGTGGTGGAGCCAAACAAGCCTCAACAAACAAAAACCTTGCATGTGTTGGAGGAACCTATGAGCTCAATTCCACTTCAGAAAAACATTTAGGAGGCTGAAATATTGCATCATACCTTGCTAGAGGAAAGATCTCTATCTCATATTCTTGAACAAGAGGGCATGGAAGAGGATACAATTTTAGGGAGGTTTCCCATTCATATTGGAGAGGAAGAAGAGGTTGAAGGCAACAACATTTTCATGTCTAGAACATATATAGCACCCCATGCAAAGGTGGAGGGAGCACATTCTCCAACAAGAGGGATTCTTGTATCATTCCAAGAAATTCCCCAGGATCTCATATGTGGAGATCAAAGCACAACCCATGATTAGCATGTGCCATTGTTGACAGATTGTGAAACCATGCAGCTACAAGGAGGAGGTAGAGAGGATGACCAACATCATATGATGAGGAGCACACATCCCTATCTATTTTAGAGGGTTGATGCAGAGAAGAGGGAGGTTGGATTGCGCAGTGAAGGCAAGGAAAATTCTATCCATTCATATATACAATCTACTCTTGATGTTGATGTCTCATTGCATGGAGGCATTTCACCAGGGAGATCACCAGATCAGCAGATGATGAGGGATGCTTTACATTTTGACAGACCACTCATTTATTCCATAGGGGTGAGGACCTTGGGAGAGCTTGTTATAGCATTGATATTATTGGGTAGAATCAAGGAGAGGAGAGGAATTCTCTCAACATCATCATTACCCACTCTCACTTTAGATTGTGCGTTGTGGCAGGAGCAATAGGGGGAAGGATAAGAGTCTTCCAACTTGCATCTTTAGCATCAGAGATGTCAAAGAGGAGGACAGCCATGTGACAGATGCTCTTTGTGATAGATCATCAGTGCTGTTACTTTGGAGGACAGATCCATATTAGAAGTCCCAACTATTAGTGGATTATTCCAAGGATCTTTCTACTTGTATGATATTGGATGACCAGTTGCATGAGGAGGGATATTCAGTCATAGATGGAATCATCTAATATCATGGTAGGATCTTCTTATCTAGAGCTTCCAAGCTCAAGAAGAAGTTACTACAAACAACTCATGAAGATTTCCTTTTCAGCCACACTTATTCTATGAGAGCATACCACACCATCATGGAGGGGTACTTTTGGGAAGGCTTTGAGGAGGAGATATATCAGCATTTGAGGAGATGCATGGATCATGTAGAGATTAAGCAGATACCTAAATCTTTGGAAGAGTTAACGTAGCCACCTCTTTTCTCTTTGAGAATGAGATGGGATGCATCTATGAGCCAATCCATTTGCATGAGCAAGACATATGGTAAGGATACTGTTTGGTTGCATAATGATTTGTATAAATATGTGCATTTATTAACCATATATGTGTAGGAATTTTCTCAAAGGAGGTTCGGTCTTCCTTCTAGACCTCATGGTCTACTTGAGGCCATGAGTAGTATTAATGGCCACTCCCTAGGAGGACTTGGGGAGGAGATATCTTATGGATAGCATGCTTACTGTGCACCATACATCATACACTTTCTCCAAACTTGTGAGGAGATTTGGGCAGCAAGAAAGTGGATGAGAAGCCACACATTATGTCATTCTCTATTGCCGTTGAGATTCAAACTGCATTGGCTGCATTTGAGGGACCATTTTCCTTTTGCCTTGCTACATATGGAAACAAGTATGATTCTCATTATGATTCCCTATTTTGTTGTTGTTCTTATTTTTATTGGGAGCATGATTGTGGGAGAGAGACATTGGTAGGATGTGTCCTTTGGGGAAGAGGATTCCCACACTTTTTGCATTACATGTTCTAATGGGAGCATGGGAAGTGATATGGCGACCACAAAAAAACACTTTTTTCTTTATGAGGTGGGCCATGAGATTGATTGGAGCACTTGGGCTATGACTCTCATAAATCATTGGGAGAAACTTTTCTACGAGTTTCCATGTCAGGTTGTGCAAAAACAGTTAGGAAGACTGCGTTGTGACCACTTGGTAAACTGTTGGTACCTTTCAGCTCTACATGAAACCCTCAGTATTCCCCTCACTTGGATGGAATATGATGGTGATTTCATATTCATCATATATGGGATGGTTTGGGCCAGCATGATTAAAAACGTTGGAGGGAAGATCTTTGGAGATCCATTTTTCTTCTTGCCACTTGGAGGAAACATTTTTATAGCCCAAGAGTAGCAGATACTCTACACTTATCATAAGTGGAGAGGAGGATAGCGTGGGGTAGGCTATTTTTTCTACCATGATCAGATTTTCAGCCCACCTACATTGCAGGAGCTCAAGGTGGAGGGGGATTTTCAGGAGTTGTCATGTGGATAGGTAACTCATTTTATATGGATGATAGCTTGGGGATGGGAGATTCATATGGGGATGGTAGATCCCAATGTATATCAGACCTCATGCCTCAAGAAGGCCTTTAGACAGCCCATTGTTTCCTCCATGGATATTTTACTTTCACATGATGATAGCTATTTGGGATGCTCACCAAAAGCTAGCTTGCATACTTGGGAGGGGCAACTTGGAGATGTATTGAGGAGACAAAATCTTGATATTTGTAGGATTTTATCATATGAGGATGCTACAGGGGAAGAAGAGGGGGCTCTTTAGTTCTATCCTTGTAGTTTCTTCAGGACAAGCAACATTTGGGAGGGGAGGACTGTAATATTCCAAAATTAGCATGCAGCTAATTGGAATATTTATTTTTCCTATTTACACTTAGGAGATGAATAAATGGGCGAGGAGGCCCATACATTTCATAAATAGGAATAAAATACCTCATAATGTGAAAAGGCATCATCATAGGAGTTGTATTTCACACCCTCATGTGTGAAAAGGGACACTTGCATGTGGACAAGGTTAAGTTTGACCAAGTCAACAATGTTGGGATAAGAGGTGGAGATAATATTTGGAGACAATGCAATAATAGTGGGAGGAATATTCCTTGGTGGAGGAAACCCTAATGAATGGGGCCCAAGGTTGGAGTCAGGGATAATTTTAAGGATGGAAAATTATCTTGAAGTTTAAAAAATTGGCGAATCTCACTAGTCCCTAATATGCAAAGTATAAAATATTTATTGATTTATTTGTAAATTACTTAAATTTATATTGATATTATATATATTTTCTATATCATGTTGGTGATTTTTAACGTAAAATAAGTTTATATTGTAAAATTTGGGCGAATATTTTTTATAAAAAAATGGAAATTGGAAAATCTTTTTTTTGGAAAATCCATGGAAAATTAGCCCACCTGTGAATATTAGCCCCTAAACTTTTCCATGGTTGGAGGCTTCCAATTGTATAAAAGGAGGGCAAGGCAGCCATAGGAAGATATGAAACTGATTATTGAATTTGTGATTTGTATGACTTTGTGCTTTCTCCAACTGTTTAGTTGAGATTGTTGTGCTACTTAGCACAAGGCATTCTTGTTTAGTAATCCCTTCTCCTTTCTTGAGAGGCCTCTTGTGGGAGATTGTACTTCATTTATTAACATCCAAGCTCAAGGCCAAGCCACCTCCTTCAGCTACAATGTTATTTCTGCTGAAGTATAACATTGTGTTGCAGGGTGTTGCAGTGGAGGTTTCACAACACCACTTCGAGAGCTTGTTTTTCAGACGAGGGAGCTTCTATTCCTTTGAGATATCAATAAGGAAGATTCCAAAGTAGATTTCAGATCTTGGGACTTGGCCAATACATTTTCCATCTCCTACAGTGCAGTCCCTCTCCTTGACTGCGTTATTTTTAGTGTGCATTTGCGGTAAGGGTTTGCAGTGAATGTTGGAGGGTGAGATCTTCAGTGATTGGATCAGCCTTTCACCTGAAGAATCCATTGGATGAGATTCATTCATCACATGTTATATCTATATCTATCTTCATCCAGATCTTGAGTTGCAGCTGTTAGTCAGTCCTAGGACTGCAACTCCGGAATTTCTACACTTTTTCATATTTCATCCAATTCTTCCAGGATTGTCTTTAAATTGTGTTTGGGAGCTTAGATATTCACTCCCAACATTATATGAGTCATCTATTTGCATATTGATGTTATTTTACATTCCCATGTAGCAGTTTACCATCTATGACTGCGTTATACATGTTCATGAACATTATGCAATATAGCTGCATTTCACTTTTGGCATATGTATTCATGGGAGGCTTGTTTGCCTTGATTATTTGAGTTATGCTCACTTCTATTGTCATTTTCTTCTGATTTACATAATAAAATGGCTCCATGGTTTCCATACATTTTGGTATGATGTTATTCACTGCTATTTCCAATTTTGTGTTCATGTATTGTTGCATCCCCATTTTGGGATACTACAAGATCCTACATTCATTATTGGAATATGGAATGGGGGTGACAAGTTGAAAGAAATATTTTGTTCAACCATGTCTAGGTTGGGTGGTACGGGCAAGTCTCAAACCTAGTTGTATATTGCCTATGTTTAATAAAAGCTAATTTATCTTGTTTTGTACTTGTATTTATGTGGGTTTAATGGTTGTAATCTTATGGTCTTTTTTGTGGTTATATGTTGGTTAAAAGCATGTTTATGTGATTGCTTCCATTCATGGTTCATATCATGTTTTTACTTTTAATTGAAATAATAATGGATGAAAAACCTAATTAATGTTAATACAACTAATTGGAGAAGGTGGTGATCGTTCTTGATAATTTTCATACAAATTTCTAGTCCCTTATGCTCAGTCTTGTATTCATGACCTTTGGATTGCACTTTTTCCAAGTGTTTGAAAAAATGTCAGTCCCAGTTGGGGATGGTCGGGTCTAGTCCTAGTGGAATTTTTTGGTTTACAAGAATTTTCCTTTTCTAATTTATGAATTCTGAAAGTTACATGGATTTATGGGAATAGGTCTAGCCCTATCTCTGGAATATAGCCTTAAAATCTGCATTCGATGACACAAAATTGAGTAAAAAAGTCCAGAGTCGCACTAATGCATACCTGTGGGAGAGACTGGGGGTCTCCAGTCGCACTTATGCCTTGGAAAGTAGGTGATTAGGGGTAAAAATCATTGAACCGTTAGGTTGGCTTAGGGGATGGACACCTGGAGTGGTTGGGTTACTTATGGAGGGTCCTGTGGCACTTGAGGGAATTCAATAAGGTTTCTTTGTCAACTCCATTTCCTTAAGGTCGCTTAGGAGGTTGACTCTGGTCATAATTTCCCTGGGTGAAAGTGGGTAGATTTTAGGGAAGGTGTACCTTATAGGTGGTATCAGATCATGGTTACACTCTCTTTGGGAAAATTCTAATGTTGTCAAGGTTATTGTCGTCATGCATGGGATCAAGGTATACTGTTGGTATGGTCACACATGATGATATATGTTGATATATTGATTATCTTGATATGTTTATGATTATACACGTACATGCTAATGTGTATTGATCTTGTAGATGAGATAAGCCTCCACTGAACAACAATAAGGTATGGATTTTATTTTGGTGCCTATTTATTTTTCTAACATGATATACTTTCAGGAAGAATAGAATCAAGGATGAAGAGAAAAATTGTAGACTATAGTTCTTGTGACTCTCCCTAAAGATTATTTGGGAAGCAAGGAGATGAGTAATCTCTTGGTGTTGTAGATACATTGAGTAGCTTGAGGGCAGAGATCAGATTTTGTATGGAAGATAATGACCGGTTGGCTGAGGCTGAGGAAATACTTGCAAGGGCTTAGGAAAATAAGATAGAGGTTAATGTGACTATTCTTCAAATATTGATGAAGAGGAATCCGGATTTTCTACAGTGACAGAGAATATTTGTCGACATTTCAAATCCCAATGGGGATCCATCTTCAGGACGAATGAATGAAGGATTGAAAGAAGGAATTAGGTCAAATTTATAGAGAAAGGAAAATTATAATAAGATCCGACGCGACATTCTTTTAGACCTAAGTTAGTTTCCAGGCTCGTTGCAAGGGTAGGAAGGGCCCATCGACTCATGTAATGTCCTGGATTTTACTCGTAGAGTAGAATGCTAGTCAGATTCAATTTATTTCCATGCATTTTGTTTGATATTTAGATTCATAAATATCATTTTATATTAGAATTATGTTTCAGATATGTTAGTATAGTAATTTCAAAATGATTAAATTAAAAATGATTTTTATCAGGCTTAAGAGTCAAACAAATTTAAAATTAGTTTCTTAACATGTTTTGATGTTTAGAATTTTAATTTACCGAATTTCTTTATTTAATTCGGTACTTATTTAGAATTTCAAATTCCATCCTTTCTATACTTAATTCGGTACTAGGTTCTGTACTAGAACAAGGTATTAAAAAATATGTAATTTTTAGTTTAGGATTCTTTAATTAATTGGATCTTTTTAGGTACTTGGTAAAATATTCTTGCAATGAATAATCTTACCCACAATGTATCTCTAAGCCTACTTGGCATTTATTTTGATATTTTTTTAATGCATTTCTTGTATTTTATTGCTTTTTTTTATTTACTTGCCTCGCGCGCTTTTGGTTATAGTTATCGTCATTCACTTTTCTGCAACATGTTTAATGGGTTTTCATCACTAGATGATTACAATCACTGAAGTCTCAAAGACCTAATAAGATACATAAATAAAACCACATGAACATTTTCTGTCGATAATGAAATATTGTGGTTTAAAACCCAATAAACATAAGAGTTTAGCAGTCCAGTGACAAGTAATAATCCTTAGTGATTGGTTATTTCTAGAGTTAGGTTTTAGCATAGGTTATAATAGTCTCTAATCCTGCATTTCCTATGCTTGCATCTCTAAGTCTTACGATCCAGGATTCAATAATTAAATGTTGGAATTATAATACATATAATTCCACCAACATAATCCCTTGACTAGTTTTGGTGGGATACACGGTAAAGCCAAAGGGTGGTGTCTCGGTAAGGGCTTAGTGATCTGGTGTTGATTAAAGTAAAGCCTAGAAATAAGGAGATAAAAATTTACTCAAGGATAGTGATGAGATCTGGAGGCATTGCAAGCTCGGTTTAGTTTTGTGATCTCGGTGTCCGTTTAGGTGAGATCACATAAACGTGAGGGTGGAAGTGGTTTAACCTCTACATTCCTTCGATTTTTTTTATTGTTTTATCGATGATATCCCACATTCATGCTTAGAATATGACATAGGGGTGACTGGCTGAAAGAAATATTTTTTTCAACCATGTCTATGGTTGTGTGATACGTGGAAGTTGCGAACCTAGTTGGCTATTGCCTATGTTTAATGAAAGCTAAGTTATCTTACTTTGTACTTGTATTTATGTGGCTTTAATGGTTTTTATCTTATGGTTGTTTATGTGGTTATATGCTAGCGATAAGCATGGTTATGTGACTAGTTCTATTCATGTTTTTACTTGTAACTGAAAGAATAGTGGATGCAAGATGTAATTAATGTTAGGATAGCTAATGGGAGAGGGTGGTGATCCTTCTTGATAATTTTCATATTAATTTTCAGTCCCTTGCACTCAGTCTTGTATTCATGACTTGTAGATTGCATTGTTTCCAAGTGTTTGACAAAATGTTAGCCCTAGTTGGGGATGGCCAGTCCTAGTCATGGTGTCATTTTTTGGCTAACAATAATTTTCCTTGTGTAATTTACGAATTTTTAAAGTTACAGGGATTTATGGAAAAATTTATAGCCCTAACCCTAGAATCTAGCTTTAAAATTGGCAGTCATTGGCACAACACTGAGTAAAAAATTCCACATTCACATTGATGAAAGCCTGTGGGAGTGACAAGGGATTCCAGTTAGACTGACACCTTGGAAAGGGAGCGACTAGGGGTAAAACTCATGGAAAAGTCAGGTTGGCTCAGGGGATGGACACCTAGAGGGGTTGGGTCACTCCTGGAGGGTCTTCTTGCACCTGAGGGAAGTCAGTAAGGATTTTTTGTTGACTCCATTTCCTTAAGCTCATCTAGGAGGTTGAGTGTGATCATAACTACCCCTCATCTCATGTTTACCCTGGGTAAGATGGTGAAAGTGGGTAGATGTGAGTGGAGGTGTACGCTACACCCTCATCTTGTTCTAAAGACTCATCTTTCATACCACATAGTCCCTATGAGCGTCAACCTATATCTCATCCTACGGAAGACGTTACATCTAACTGAGGGTTTCCTCCATTATTCAATATTCCTAAGCTAGTGGGGAGCAGATAAAATATCCTTAAATCCTAGCAACATGCCATGGTGGAGACAAATATTAGAAAAAATGTGACCATCTAAAGGGCCCTTAAAGTGGGGACAACCCTTCCCTTCTCGAGAAAATAAAATCCTCTCCTTCAACACACAGGGTTTAAGGCGTGCCCTAAACATTTGAGCCCTTGAAAAACTCATTATGGACTCCCATTTTGATGTCATAATAATACAAGAAACAATTATTAGCAACAATTTTTCCATTACTTCTCTTCAACCGTGGCTCCAAAACTGGGTTGTTTCTACTTTGGATTTTTGGGGTTTATCAAGTTGTATTATCACTATATGGAACCCTAATTTCAATGTGATTGGCTCTTCTACTAAGCCTTCTATGATATTTATCACATTGGAAGCTAATCGTTTAAATATATTATTTTCCATTGTCAACACTATTGGCTTGAAGTGTCTTGAACCAATTTCAAAGTTTATGGATAAACAAACAAACCCTCCAACTACTAGCCCTTTCAACAATGATTGGCTTGAACAGACCAAAGTCTCACCCGAGGAAGTATGGGGGGGTGTTGGAACTAGGTTTCTGCACAGAGAGAGAGAGAATTTAATGAAGTGGTCCTTAGCAAAACCCTAAGTGAATTTATACAGATGCACACAATAGTTTATAATAGAAACACAAAGAATTCACAATTATCAACAGAATAATACATAAATAATGTTTGCTTTAGCGTAGATAATAGGTCAGAACTAGATATATATCTTAGTCAAGGTAAACACTTAACATATCCCTTGATCATCAATAATCAGGCATAATCATATCAGACAGCTTCACACATTCATCAATAAGTAAACAAATATTGCAATCTCATCAGAGAATAAAGAGTAAATATAGACACAGAGAACTTTGCCAAAAAATTTCTTTCTATTATCTTTCAGATTTGTCAATAGATCAATTTTCTTTCCAAAACCCTTACAGACCATTACACGCACATAGCCAGTGGAGTCCGCACACATCCAGGACTAGTTCATCATGCACACGGCCAATAGGAGCCTTTCAACACAACCCAAGAACCCTTACAGACGCAAATACTATCGGAACATCAACATCTCATAAAACATGTATTATTAGAACTACTTAGCTTAGAAATACTCCATCTATTTATAATACACCTAGCGCGAAGATACTATGGTCTCAAACCATGGTTTGAGGCCCATAGTTTACATTTAAGCATAATTATATCCAAAATTGGGGCCCAAAGCTTTTTGATTTCTTTTGCGCAGCACACACATACAAACATACAAAAAGAGTCTTTGGAACTTCTACCTTAGGGGACCCTGCTCCAATAGTGCCCCAACACAAACATGTGACTCATCTCAAGTCACTGAGGCACTTTATGCTTGGTTTTAGCCTTGATCGTATTGACAGAGGTCTTGAGAGGGAGAAATAACTCCAGGATCTGCACTGTTGCATCATGTGCTTGTTGAACCATATTTCCTATAGTAGGTCCCTCCACGGCCATCTCCACACTGCGTTGAGTCTGTTGAATAATGTTAATAGTTTTTTCCAGTGTCTGGGATAGTTGCAGCGCTTTCTCTGCCCACAGTTGCATGCGTTATTTTAGCACCCGTTACTTGCAGCACAAGTCTGCAATATCTTCTTGGATTTAGTGGCCTTCTTGCAGTCGAAGAAGTCTATGTGTAAGGAATAAAGTAGGTGCGATTGTTTGGATCTCGTCAAACTGTGCAGCTATTGCATGACAAGATAATTCTAGACAGAGGCCCAAATTTCCATGGCCTTGTTCAAATACATGTCACACTGGGTGACCGCGGGAACAATACTATCTAGTGTCTTCCTGAATTTTCTTGCCCTCTTTGCGCAAACCTTTGGCGGTGTCTCTGGCTGCAATTTGGTTTGGAGGTCCATGAAATTCTTCTCGTATTCTGTCTGAATTGTGTGAACCACCTCGTGCACTGTTTTCACTGCAACAACCAATCCTTCTATCTTATCAACACGCACTGTTGTTTCCAAGAGAGTTGGAATGTATTGGCACACCTGATTGATATTTTATTCCAACACAACGTGATGGGCCTCTATTTCTCTGCATGTTGCTTCGACATATCATTGTTCATTAGGGGAATTTTGAGGTCTAAAATGGGCCTCCTAAGGAAATTATAAAATAATAAATGAATATTTGATGACACCATCAAATTTTAGAGGGACAAAAAGAAAAAATTACTTTTCAACTTGTATTTTCAATTTATCTCCCAAAATTTTTGCTCAAATTTCAAGAAGGAGTACTCATTAGATGAAAAATTTAATTCCTCGTCCAAGGAGTAACCATGTTACATACTTTCGATGGATCCTGCTACATGAAAAATGAGAAATACTTGAAAAACATGATTGCAATCATGTTTTCTCATGTATTTCTAATTTTTCTTGTAGCAAGGTCCATAAAAATTATTCAACATGGGTACTCCTTGGATGAGGAATTAAATTTTCCATCCAACGAGTACTCCCGCTCGAAATTTGAGTAAAAAATTTGGGAGATGAGTTGAAAATACGAGTTAAAAAAGTAGTTTTATTATTTTATTATTTTTTAATATTTTCACCTTTTTACTAAAAAAATGGTGAATCATCCCCCATGGTTGACATCATCATATTGAATCCTATTGGTTCTTATAAATCTTATTTTCGTTGTACATTTTTCTTAGGAGGCCCATTTTAGACCTCAAATTCCCCCTAATGGCTGATGCGCTTGTGCAGCCTACTGCTGTGCATCTCTAGCCTTTGTTTGTGCAGTCGATTTTCAGAATTGGAGCTCATCAGCAATCAATTAATGAAGAAAATGTACCTTACGTGCAGGAAACACTGGAAGGTTAACATGAATATCACCTGTACCCATAAATTGAATGTGATAGTTAGAGTCCATCTATATTGATGGCAGGGGGATGCGAAAAAATTGAGAATCCCCTGATGCTAGAAAGGAAACATCCAATGGATGCACACTGGTAATGTGCGCACTAGTCCTACTCGCCTGGATCACGCTCTCTTGGATTTGGCTCACCTGAAATTTAAGTTATTCCAATCCCACATGAACAATTTCCAGTGGAAATTTATATTGAATCGCCATGTTCGTCCATCGATATTCCTGCACATATGTGATGGTGTTCACGATCTCATTGAGATCATCCTCTGTAAGTGTCAAGACCTCTTGTCTTTCCTTCTTGGATCCCTTATGTTTCTTCCATGACCTGCCCATGGCCTGAGCGTCGCGCTTTGTGCCTTTACATGTTTCTACTTCTCCAGTATCCTTAGGTGCAAAGCCATTTTTCTCTGGAATTATGGTGGTATCAATGGTTTCTCCTGCTATATTGGGGTTGGTTCCTTCTCAAAGTTTTTTCTGTCATTGTTGTTTTCATTGTTTTTGCAAGCTTTTCAGTAGCCTTCTCCATGGATTTTCTCGTCGGAGTGTGCGGCTGTGTTGGTGGAGTCAACTAGGCCGACGACCATTCTACTGTTACCCAGATAAGGTCATCCTTAGTTACCAAATAAGGCAGCTCATACCATAGGCCCTCTATAACGCCCTTCACGCGAATATATATGTTGTTAAACGTAGCCTTAAAGTCAGCTATAATTTTGTATTAATCGTAAAGAGTGGGCGATAGTCTACGCTTGGATTGTACCGCTTGCTGTAATTTCACATCATACAAGACCCAAAATATCTTATTCTCTTTCGTGCGCATGGGATTTGACGAGTTCCAAAGCATATCGTAGCACGCAGATTCACAATTTTTTTCCTCAAGCTCAAGGAATTGTGTGTCCTTAGGTGTTCTCCAGCCAATAAGTGAAATCCGTAAGAGGATCCAAGCGTATTAGAAGTTCTTTTCCTCCTATTAGACCTCATGCATGTTCTCTAGGAATTCCTTGCAGAGATATCCACACTATTTTTAGATGACTCCCTTCTCACATCTGCCAGCTAGCACAATCACATGTGCAGACACCTCCTTGGGCCTACACTTCTGCATCATCTTGCAGGCCATCATGAGTGTGCCAAAATAGAAAAGGAGATCGTTAATATCCTCCAAAATGAACCCCCGATATTTGTGAATGGCATCATATTTTTTCTTTATCTCATCTGCCAATTCTTTCTCCTATGCTTTGCCTCCAAATTTTTCACTAAGGTCGGCCCCCTTATTTGGCAGACCTGTGATTCGATGAATTAATTTTGCATGAATTGGGATGCACTATCCCGTATAGAGCGAATCGTCATGGACTACTGCCAAAAGCTGCCTGATGTAGATATCATTAATGGGACTGCACCTAAAATGAGGCCACGTCTGCTTCATAGGTAATATGATCTAAATAGAGCTCTAGCGCAAGCTCGAGAAACTTTGTGACATCTCCGATGTCCTAGTCATCAAACCGTGGTTGTGGGATTTTGGTAAGCATGTCCCCTTTCATTGGGACATTCTCTGGGATTAGAGGAACTTGGATACTTGTGCGCAACTTATCCAAGTCCTTCGATGCTTTGAAAATAGGTTTGTGTGATGAAATATAGATTGGAGGTCGTGAGAATGGGTGTTATGAAACCAAATCCAAAAATAGAAGAAATGAGAGATCAAGGCCTTAGAAATCAGCCACTTTGAGGGGGAAACCTCCAATACATTACATAAATTAAAAATTATTGGATGATACAAATGACCAAAACCTCCTTCTATATATAGGAGTCCATGGGTCCACAATATAATCCTAGCCGCCCTAATAATAATAATGTAAGGGCACAATAATAACAATATTGGGGTTACAAGGGTACAACAATAACAATAAGGGGGCCACACTAATAACAATAATAGACTAAACTAGTAATATAGGGACCTAACATGCCCCTATCCTTCAAAAAAGTGTTGTCCTTAACTTTTGAGTAGCTTTGGGTGTTTCTGTATAAAATTCTCATCCTCCCATGTAGAATCTTTAGTGGGTAAGTTCTTCCACTTGATGAGATACTCTAAAATTGATCGATTTTGTAGCTGTCGAGTTCTTGTTTCCATGACCGCTTCAGGTTCCAATATGATTTTTCCTTCATCACCAAGTTCTGGCAATATTGTTTGAATTGGAAGATTTTCACCTATAACCTTATTTAAGCATGAAACATGGAAAAATAGATGCACTCGTGAATAAGCAGGAAGCTCCAGTTTGTATGCCATAGTACCAATCTTTTGCAACACCTTGTAAGGAACATAGTACTTTGGCGATAGTTTATTATCCTTCTTATCTTGCTTGAGGGACATTTGTTTGTATGGTTGTAGCCATAAAAATACCCAATCTCCTACATCAAAACTTCTCTCGCTGCGATGTTGATCTTCCTGTTGTTTCGTTTGATTTTGTGCTAAATTTATGTTATCCTTTAAGAGTTGGAGAACTTCCTGTTGATGCTCGATGTGATATTCTACTGCTTGAACCTTAGAATTTTCTCTTAAATAGGATCTGATTGATGGTGGATGATATACATAAAGTTCCATAAATGGGGTCATTTTTGCTGTAGTATGGAAGGAAGTGTTATACCACCATTCAGCGAGAGGTAACCACTTAACCAATTGTGTTTGTTTATCAGATACAAAACATCGAAGATATCCTTCCAAAAATTTATTCACTGTATCATTTTGACCATCGAATTGAGGATGATAAGATGATCTATGAGCTAATTAAGTACCCAAACAAGAAAATAACTCTATCCAAAAACTTCTAGTAAAACTGGGATCTCTATCGCTCACAATAATATTTGGGTTTCGATTAGGTAAGGTCACCATTTCTTTAGTGCATGTAGTATTGGTAAAATTTCCTTCTCATAAATAGCTTTATGTAAATACTTTCCTTTGATTGGACAACTTTCAAAAGTAATGGGTCTTCCTTCTTGCATTAAAACAACACCAATTCCATTTCCTCAGGCATCACATTCCACAGTAAAGGTTTTCATCAAGTCTGGCATAGCTAAGACCGGTGCTAGGAACATTGCCTCTTTAAGATGTTCAAAGGACTTAATTGATTCAAGAGTCCATTAAAATGCATCTTTCTTCAATAATTTTGTAAGACGTGCTGCTATTCTCCCATAATTCTTAACAAACTTGTGATAATACCCTGTTAACCCGAGAAATCCTCACAACTGCTTTATCATTGTGGAGACTTTCCATTCCTTAATGGATTTAATTTTGTTAGGGTCTACCTTAACACCCTCATGAGATACAATATGACCCAGATATTCCACCTCTTGTAGTCCAAAGAAAAATTTGGATGTTTTTACATATAATTGTTTCTCCTACAATAGTTTGAGCACCTAGTCAACATGTTGAACATGATCCTTCCAAGACCTATTGTACATTAGTATATCATCAAAAAATACTAGAAAAATTTTTCTAAGGAAGGGTTTGAAAATGGAATTCATCAACCCTTGAAATGTAGAAGGTGCATTGGTAAGGCCAAAAGGCATGACCAAAAATTCATAATGACCCTCATGAGTTTGAAATGTTGTTTTTGGAATATCTTCATTCTTCATTCTAATTTGATGATATCTTGAACGAAGATCCAACTTAGTAAAATAAATTGCTCCATGTAATTCATCCAATAATTCATCAATCAAAGGAATGGGAAATTTATCTTTAATGGTGAACTTATTGAGCTCCCTATAATCCGGACACATGCGCCATGATCCATCCTTCTTGTGCACCAATGCCACTAGAGTAGAGAAAGAACTTTGACTAGGTTGAATTATATCAACCTCTAACATTTTTGCAATCATACATTCAATTTCACTCTTTTGGACATAAGGATATCTATAACGCCTGATGTTTGAAGGAGCACTTCCTGGAATCAAATGAATAACATGATCATGATCATGAATCTGTGGGAGTCCTTTGGGAGTTTCAAACACCCTAGAATGATTGTCCAAGATTTATTGGAGATCTCCAGAAATAAATGATTTTGATGTTGGAATTTCTAGTGAGCATAATTGTGCAATTACGCCTTGTTTTTCTTTCTTCAGAAGCTCTGTCATGACATTAGAGGTTATTATCTTTCCCGGCTGTAATATCCCAAAATGGAATAATGCATTAACACACAAACATAATATTTGTAATACATAAAATGTACATGTAATTTTATGATCAACCAGATATGGACAAAATAGCTGAGCCATTTTATTCATAGGAGAAGGTTTTGTTACAATAGTGTACAAAATATGAGGTAATCTAGCCAAAGAGATGGCCTAGAATCACCCTAGAAACATGCCAAACTAGGCACTACATAACTGGAGAGTGGATGGAATAAAATACTACACTGTCCCTTCAGCAGATAATGAATATATGACTGCAGGTCAAAAATGGAATGAAGATCTACAAAAATTTGGAGCTTTTATGATGCCAATATTCTAGATCTGGTCTCTATGATGGCAACCCATGATAACCCAGAAAGGAAATTCCATATCTATGAGATTGGAAATTTACCCTCTTGGGGTTTGATCCCTAGTCTGCTGGGTTATGCAGATGTGAAGCTAGATCTGACAAATAGATGGATGCAATATGTCACAAGATCAGATCTAAGCCTGAAGGGATGATCCCTTCAATAGATCCTCAAGCTAGAAGCTTAAGATCTGGCTCCTCAATCCTCCTCTGAAGATTGCAGTTGCTGCTACACAAATGCTCAGAAAAAATACGTTGTAAAGGAAGGAGACTCTATAACCTACTACTAACATATGAAATATAGCTCGAAAATGTTGGAAATAATGTATACAATGTGAAGGAATGGTCCTCCACTATATTACTAGATGAAATGCTAGTAACTTCCCTTCTCCCTTTGATCTACAAGAATGGACTAGGTAATTCTAGAAGGGATTGCTGCTGCTAGGAGGTGAATGTTAGATGGCCTGATGCCTAATATAGATCTGAAGCACTGGAAGGTCGATATTGAAGCTCAAGGTGATATGGTGAATCCTTCACCAATACTTCAACTGAAATATTAAAGGACAACCTCCTCCTCTCAAACTGATCTTCAAAAATGTGCAATTTCTAAATATGGGTGTTCTGTAGAAAGTAGGAAGAATATGGCACTAATGCCTTATTATGAATTAATTACAACCCTATTCCGAGAAATACTCAATGAAGGAGTTGGGATTCTCGACCGGGAACACCCAGTGCTAAACAACACTTGCAATCTTATCTAAACAACCAAATAAAGCATGGAATGTCAAAGGAAAATTCCAGATCTAAGTAGTTCATCCATCAATAATAATCTCAAACATGCCTTCTATGTTGCCTTCATCTTCATTATATATTTTTTGAACCTTGTCATGCCTTGCCCACCTCAAAACTACTCTGTACATCTAGACATAGCTCTCCATGTTGACTTCGTTGTCTCTTCATGATCTCCATCATGTGTGAATGTAATTATCACCCTTTCCATCATGTGTGCATTAATGCACTACTACCTCCATCATCTCATCATAAATTCTATATGGTATTACATTTAATTCCTTCCAAGATCTTAGTTGATTTCTTCAACCTCCATGATATTTCTCATTAATGAGACATGATCTCCACTCATTTTTTTAGTGTCAATCTTGTCATACTACCATCAGTGATCAAATTTACTCTTTTGCATTTGCATAGAAGGAGTCCCATACCATAAATTTTCATCATTCCATTAGATCATGGATTCATTGACGGTAGTGGTTTTTCATCAGTATTCCCTCATGTGAAAACTTGTTGATCTCCTCTCTATGGTCTTCAGTCATGACTCACTTTCACTCACCAATTCATGTTATTAGGTCATAGATTTGATATCATTAGGTTCCAGGGTCCCATCATTGTCAAATTAATGAGCCAAGTGTTAATAAATATCAGCAAGGTCATGAGAAGGTTAAATAAACTCAAAGGCATAGTATCTGGAAAAATCAAAGAGTTGTTATATTAAGCTTGATGTAATTTTCACTTCAAAACATATTTTGAGGTGTGTTAGCCCCCTATAAATTCCTTGACAAGAAAGCAGGGGGCTAAATTGTTTTTGAGCCTTCAAGGAATGCATTTTTCTTGAAAAACACATCATCCTTGAAGCCTCCTTGTGCCTTTGTCCTTTGATGAAATCCCCTCTACTGTTTATGGTTATAAAGCTTCTCTTTTGTGAAGAAAAATTCCCAAAAGGCCTCCTGGTCCTCTTATTCCATCTCCATTAAGCCTCCATTTCCTCCTATTTTATTCCCACTAAACCTCGCTTTCCACCCCCTTTTTTCCCCTTTTAAATTTCTCTCATTAACCCTCTAAATTGTCCCTAAACCCTGCTTAAGCCTTATGATATCCCTTCGTTTGGCCAAGCAACCCCTTTTTCCTCTATCGTTATCCCTATTTGGCTTTGATTTTCATTAAAAATGAGCCAGAAAACCCATTTTCTACCTTTGTAATGGGCCAACCCCCTTTGGCCAGATCCCTTGACCTTTTCCCCACGTGACCCGGGCACTAGAACCTGGCGCTAGCCCGAAGAGCGCTCATCGCAAATGTGTATCAGGGGCAAGGTCCATCGTCGATCTACACAGATCCAACGGTCTTCGCAATCCCATCGCGCCCATGGTCCCCACCCCTTTTCACCACCCGATCGCATCACAACCGTCCATTTAACCCGCTGAATCAACAGTCGATATTCATCCGCCCCGGTGGTCCCCGTGCCAAAACACTGTGCAGAAACCGGCAGTATCTATCGCATTGCCTTTGGGAGGTGAGCAGTATTTTTCATTTCGGAGCGATTCCACTCATCGCATGACACGTGGCTCCACGCACTATTCATAAACCACCCTCCATCGTGCATTAACGTTCGTCCATAGATCCGACATGATATTGTTGTACATCGTCCAATCTGGTGCGGGCCATCCGACAGTAGTCGCACCACGAAGTTGCGCGAGAGTTAACCCAAGGCAAATAGATCCCCTGGCCCACCATCTATCGCCCTCCGATGCATTTTTAGCCATCAATATCCTCCTGAAATCGGATGGTCCAGATTTAATGCATGCCCGCCATTGACCCGGTCCCGCCACGTGACCCATTCCACGTGTTTCATCACATTTTTCGCCTGTCCCTTTATATATATTCCGTTCTAAGGTAAAATTATAAGGTTCTGCATTTAAATTTCCATTCTTCCCACCGTCGACTGCATCTCCCACTGATCCGCTACGTCCCGCCACAACATCCTCTGCATTCATCGTCCTCGTCTGTACCACGGTGCCATTTTCACAGTGATCCGCGCCACCCTCCCGTGCATGTTTTCTTAACGTGTTTTCGTGTTTTGCAGGTTTTCAGGTGGTGAAAACCTCCTCTGTTCATAGTCACTATCATGGTGGCGAAGAACACAGGGAAGAGCATGCACAAAGATTGTATTTATGAAGAAAGCCTGAGAAGGAGCCATGACAGGATGTGCATTCAAAGAACGGAGCTAAAATCTGTCCAACCTTCCAGAACCATTTAAAGCGCAGACTTTGCAGACAGAGAGTATCAGTGAAAAGCAGAAACTTTAAGGCACGTAATTGAATATTTTTGGGCCTTTTTTCAAGGATTTAGAAGGCAAAGGTACCAGTTTGAGGACATCGTGGACCGCTCAGAAGCTCCAAGGCACAGAAAATGATATATATCAATGTCACCATTAGTAGAATGTTCCTACCAGTGAAAGGATGAAGTGCCCATGCTGCTTTCTTTCTAAACCATGTTCCTGAAGAGATCTCAGCCCTGACAACAGTCCTATGCCACCAGAAGCATTTGTTACACAGTATGGCAGACATGAGTCATTGATTTGTTTTTGTTCAGCAAGTACATCAGAGACATACATTGAGTAAATTGTAGCCTGACGAAGACTACTCTTTCTTCCAAAGAGTACTAAAGATGAATGCCCATAATTTAAACGGGATGGAGCCTCGATCCTCTTGCTACTTCTGAATTTTAATGCTGCATTTAGTTTTTCATCTACCCCGTCTGCTCTCTTTTAGCTATAAGAATCCCTGAGAACATATTGTAAAGGTTGTTGTTGGTTGTTGTGCTTTTGCTGTTAGTGGGATTAATTCAACTATTAGAAACAGTTTTGGGAGGGAGTAACAGAGTAGCTTGTAATCTAGTAGGCTGGGAGGAGAAGTTTGGATTGTATTGATCCATTAAGCTCAGTGTATGTGACTGGTTTTGCACATCAATTAATAAAGAAATTTCACAGGATCCTGGTCTATTACTATGGGTGATGTTTCTCTTATCATATGGGTGTTGTTCATTGGTCTTCTGGGCATGCATTAGAAATTTGGCATAGGATCTACCCTTGTTAGGTAGCCTATGTTTTTGCTCTCCCTGCCTTCGATGTTTTCTGCTAATTGTGAATCTAAGAGTAAATTTAGCTAATTTAACCAGTGTAGCAGTTCCATATGCTACTAGTTGATGTATGAATTCAGGGTTTTCTACTTGGATGTTCTTGCTGGTGTTAAAGTAGGGAAGGTTAAAAGTCCTTCTCCGATCTATAGACCCTGGTTCTGCATTAAACCTTATCTCTATTTTTCCCTTGGAGCATGATAAAGCTGAACTAGAGTTAAATGACCTCTGGTCCGATCTATACGCTACCCCTTTGTCCCTCCATTGAAAGTTGCCTTTGAGTATGTCCAAGAAGTTCTGGAGTTAAATGACCTCTGACCTGATCTATAGACAGAAATTGGGTGTCTTTCCTTCTTTCACTTTCAATCCTTAATTTTCCATTCCATCATCTATCTAGAAAGATCCTTTAGTGTAGATGACTTGCCCTTTGAAATCCTTGGCTAGTTGTTTGCATGTAATTACCTTTCATGACTCCATAGCCCAATGGATGGCACAGCCTTAACCTATTCTCTTTTGCTGAAATAGCCTACTGCTCTGCTCCTTTCTTCCCATTACCTTCTCAGTCTATGATCTCGTGACTCAACCCAGCAACCAACCAACCAAATCATTTTAAACCCCCTTTGTGCTTCATAACTAGCCTAACATTTCATTTGAGCTCCAAATATATACCATTCTTTGTTTTATTGGAGAGATCCCTCTCTGGGTCTAGGAGGGCTAGATCCTAGGGCCCCAAAGTGGTTCTGATGTTGTCTCATCTTTTGCTCTTGCCAATCTGGCCAAAACATGGGAACCCCAACATAATGGCAACTCCGCTGGGGAGATGAGTGCATTTTATCTTAGTTACCCTTAGGCACTCAGAAGACCCAAAATCTATGGTTAGATTGGCTTTAATTACTGATGGTGGACAACAGCCTGCTCCAAACAGTAAAATTCATCCACCTAGCGACTCCACACTCCATAACTCCCAAAAGACTAAATGACTCCACTGGTAGAAGACTCTGAACTGGTTGAGCAGATACAATGACCTCGTTCTGACTTACAATCATGATTCCACGCATACAGATAAGATATGCCCCAATGAGTAGGGAGAATATCCCTGGATTCCCACACAAAATGCCTAAAGTGGACTGGTTAGAAGACCTCCCTACCTTTCAGGGTGAAAACATTGATGACCCCTTGCTACATCTCATCAAGTTTCATATACATGTGTGGAAATTTAAAGTTGAATGGAATGAAGACTTCCTAATGTTCATGGCAACATTAGAAGGAAAAGCTAGGGTCTGGTATGAATGGTTAGAACCTTGGAGTTTGTTTTCTTTAAGGGACATGCACCAAGTATTTTACAAGAATTATAAAGGAAACTCTCCATCCTTATCATGGGATTGTTGTGATCAATCTCAAAATATCATACAGTACCTGTTAGATATTGGTGAGGATTTGGTTAATATGCATCCTGAAGATCTGTTAACATCCATTCAAGAATTTCATATGCATCCTAGCTATCACAAGAACATGGAGGAATCAGCTGAGGAAGAAAAAATTCAAGAGATCGTAGACATTCCTCAAGATATTCCTGAAAACTCAGATGATGATCCACCATCCCTTACAGTTGAGGCTTCATATGCCATTCTGCCTCAAATCTAGTCTTCAAAGGAAACATAGAGCTACTGCACTTCTGCACAAAGGAACACAAGCCCATCTTCCCTTTTGACAGAAGAAGAAATAGATCAGATCATCAATGGACAACCAGCCTCTGAATTTTTTTATAGATCAAACATTCTTGTCCATTCATCTGATGAGATTTGTTGTACAGAGTTGGAAAGCTCACATGTAAGTCAGAGTGAAGAAAAATTTTCTGATAATCCAGTATGTCTGGTTGGCAGCATTACTTATATTCATGATTTTCCTATTTTTGATCTATATGATGATGATGTTCTCCAAACAGAAGATGATTTTGCAGGGTCATCATTAGTAGATTTATGGGAGGAAAATCAGTTTCCTTTACTTCCAGAGAGTAATGAGCCAATGCAGGCTATTTATGATACTAATGAAGAAAGCTTTAAGAGTGCAAAAGAGGGTGAAGGATCTCTATATCTTTCCTTCACTCCATTACAACTCATCAGCAATGGTTTTCACATGATTGGAGGTGAGTAGCCTTTCATCTCAGAGGATGAAGAGTAAAACAAGGAAGAGATCTTTGAGCAGTTTGAAAGCAAGGGGTTTTCTCTTGAATAAGAGGAAGGAAAGGAACGTACCCCTGCTCAAGAATACATGGATCTCTTCACAGAGCTCGGCCCACCTGATCAGAACATCCCGGAGTTCCAAGAGGATAGCACTACCATATATGATGAGTCCTCCGGTTCAGAAAATGAAGAAGTTGAGGGAGATTCTCTTTCTCAAGAGAGTCTTATTCTTGATCTAGTGGAAGAAGAAGAAATCCTGGTTGAAACCAATCTGCCAAATATTTACAACCAGGTATCATTTCATGATCCTTATGTTCATTTCCTGCAAACGTTTGAAGAAGGATCAAAGGTCTTGTTGAGCAGCATGTTGCAGACAACAAGAATTTTTTTTGTAACTGCTATTGTGGAACAAAAAGAGTGGGAGAAGCCCTGCCTATCCAGCATGCTCAAAGAGTTGAGCAAGAAAGACCAGTCATGGGATCACTTGATGGACTAGTTGCATTGGAAGACAATGTTTGTAATCTAGACTTGTAAATAGTCCTGTTAGAGTAGGGTAGGTAGGAAAAGCTCAATAAAACTCAGTTTGTGAGCATGTAGTCAGTTGTTTTTAATTTCTGCAAAGTCTAGCAAGCCAGGCAGTCTAATCCTGGCTTGACTTTTTTTCAATTTCTGTCTTAGAATGTAGAGAAGAAATCTGCTAGACAATCTAATCCTAGCAGATAGTAGTGTAGGTAGAGAAAGTTATGAGGCCAACAGTCTAATCTGGTCTCATGGAGAAATAAGGGTAGAAATAGAATAGGTTTATTTTCTTGTTTGTAAAAAATAAATGATGTAAAGGTTCTACTAGTCCAAATGCACCTTGGAAGAAAAAATGCTAGGATTGTAGGATGGGCAGGTAGATTGTTTGAGAATTTTTCTTCTCATTTGATGTCTTCACAATTTGTGGCAGTTGATCCAAGAGAGAAAATGGATGGGTCAAGCAGCAGGCATCTGGCATACACCAAAGATCATTTTTGAATTCTTGACTCCTTCAAGAAGAAGCCATCCCCATGTGGAGCCACTGTTAGCCCCCTATAAATTCCTTGAAAAGAAAGCAGGGGGCTAAATTTTTTTTTAGCCTTCAAGGAATGCATTTTTCTTGAAAAACACATCATCCTTTAAGCCTCCTTGTGCCTTTTTTCTTTGATGAAATCCCCTGTGCTGTTTCCAGTTATAAAGCTTCTCTGTTGTGAAGAAAAATTCCCAAAAGGCCTCCTGGTCCTCTTATTCCATCTCCATTAAGCCTCCATTTCCTCCTATTTTATTCCCACTAAACCCTGCTTTCCACCCCCTTTTTTCCCCTTTTAAATTTCCCTCATTAACCTTCTAAATCCTCCCTAAACCCTGCTTAAGCCTTATGATATCCATTCGTTTGGCCAAGCAACCCCTTTTTCCTCTATTGTTATGCATATTTGGCTTTGATTTTCATTAAAAATGAGCCAAAAAACCCATTTTCTACCTTTGTAATGGGCCAGCCCCTTCGACCAGCTCCCTTGACCTTTTCCCCATGTGACTCGGGCGCTAGAACCTGGCACTAGCCCGAACAACGCTCATCGCAAATGTGTATCAAGGGAAAGGTCCGCCGTCGATCTACACAGATCTGACGGTCTTCGCAATCCAACGTGCCCATGGTTCCCACCCCTTTTCACCACCCGATCACATCACAACCATCCATTTAACTCACTGAATCAATGGTCCATATTCATCTTCCTTGGTGGTCCCCATGCCAAAACACTATGCAGAAACTGGTGGTATCTATCGCACCGCCTTTGGGAGGTGGGCAATATTTTTCATTTCGGAGCGATTCCACTCATCGCATGACGCGTGGCTCCGCGCACTATTTATAAACCACCCTCCATCATGCATTAACGTTTTTCCATAGATCTGACGCAATATTGTTGTACACCATCCTATCTGGGCCAGGTCATCTGACGGTAGTCGCACCACGAAGTTGCACGGGAGTTAACCCAAGGAAAATAGATCCCCTGGCCCACCATATGTCACCCTCTGACACATTTTTAGCCATCGATCTCCTCCTGAGATTGGACGATCCAGATTTCATGCATGCCAGTGATTGACCCGGTCTCGCCACGTCACCCATTCCACGTGTTTCATCACATTTTTCGCCAGTCCCTTTATATATATTCCATTCTAAGGTCAAATTCTAAGGTTCTGCATTTAAATTTTTCTTCTCGCCACCTTCGACTGCATCTCCCGTTGATCCACTACGTCCTGCCATAGCATCCTCTGCATTCATCATCCTCATCTGTGCCACGCTGCCATTTTCACAGTCATCCACGCCACCCTCCCGTGCATGTTTTCTTAACGTGTTTTTGTGTTTTGCAGGGTTTCATGTGGTGAAAAACTCCTCTGTTCATAGTCACTGTCATGGTGGTGAAGAACACAAGGAAGAGCATGCACAGAGATCGTATTTATGAAGAAAGCATGAGAAGGAGCCATGATAGGATGTGCATTCAAAGAACGGAGTTAAATTGTGTCCAACCTTCCGGAACCATTTAAAGCGCAGACTTTGCAGACAGAGAGTATCAGTGAAAAGCAGAAATTTTAAGGCATGTAATTAAAGATTTTTGGGCCTTTTTTCAGGGATTTAGAAGGCAAAGGTACCAGTTCGAAGACATCGTGGACCGTTTAGAAGGTCCAATGCACATAAAATGACATATATCAATGTCACCATCAACAGAATGTTCCTACCGGTGAAAGGTCGAAGTGCCCATGCTGCTTTCATTCTAAACCGTGTTCCTGAAGAGATCTCAGCCCTGACAATAGTCCTATGCCACCAGAAGCATTTGTTACATAGTATGGCAGACCTGAATCATTGATTTGTTTTTGTTCAACAAGTACATCAGAGACATACATTGAGTAAATTTAAGCCTGACGAAGACTACTCTTTCTTCCAAAGAGTACTAAAGATGAATGCCCATAATTTAAACGAGATGGAGCCTCGGCCCTCTTGCTGCTTCTGAGTTTTAATGCTGCATTTGGTTTTTCATCTACCCACTCTGCTCTCTTTCAGCGATAAGAATCCCTGAGAACATATTGTAAAGGTTGTTGTTCGTTTTTGTGTTTTTGCTGTTAGTGGGATTAATTCAACTGTTAGAAACAATTTTGGGAGGGAGTAATAGAGTAGCTTGTAATCTAGTAGGTTGGGAGGAGAAGTTTGGGTTGTATTCAGCCATTAAGCTCAGTGTATGTGACTGGTTTTGCACATCAATTAATCAAGAAGTTTCACAAGATCCTGGTCTATTACTACGGGTGATGTTTCACTTATCATATTGGTTTATTACATTTTCATGTTATTCATTGGTCTTCTGGGCATGCATAAGAAATTTGGCATAGGATTTACCCTTGTTAGGTACCCTATGTTTCTGCTCTCCCTGCCTTTGATGTTTTCTGCCGATTGTGAATCTAAGAGTAAATTCAGCTAATTTAACCAATGTAGCGGTTCCATATGCTGATAGCTAATGTATGAATTCGGGGTTTGCTGCTTGGATGTTCTTACTGGTGTCAAAGAAGGGAAGGTTAAAATTCCTTCTCCAATCTATAGACCCTAGCTCTGTATTAAACCTTATCTCTGTTTTTCCCTTGGAGTATGCTAAAGCTGACCTAGAGTTAAATGACCTCTGGTCCGATCTATAAGCTACCCCTTTTTCCCTCCATTGAAAGCTGCCTTTGAGTATGTCCAAGTAGGTATGGAGTTAAATTACCTCTGACCTGATCTATAGATAGAAATTGGGTGTCTTTCCTTCTTTCAATTTCAATCCTTAATGTTCCATTCCATCATCTATCTAAAAATATCCTTTAGTGTAGATGACTTCCCCTTTGAAAGCCTTGGCTAGTTGTTTGCATGTAATTACCTTTCATGACTCCATAGCCCAATGGATGGCACAACCTTAACCTATTCTCTTTTTTTGAAACATCCTACTACTCTGCTCCTTTCTTCACATTACCTTCTCATTCTATGATCTCATGACTCAACCCAGCAACCAACCAACCAAATCATTTTAAGCCCCCTTTGTGCTTCATAACTAGCCTAACATTTCATTTGAGCTCCAAAGATATACCATTCTTTGTTTTATTGGAGAGATCACTCTCCGGGTCCAGGAGGGCTAGATCCTAGGGCCCCAAAGTGGTTCTGATGTTGTCTCATCTTTTGGTCTTGCCAATCTGACCAAAACATGGGAACCCCAACAAGGTGAAAACATGATACTTTGATTTTATTATCATTTCTTATGTAATTTTATGTCCTCATATGTAATAAGTTGAGCTTCAGAAGCTGTTATATCTACACAACCATCCCCTACCTTTTAGAGGATTTTTCCATAGTATTTTGAGTGAAAAATCATGTTCTAAGTATTTCCATCAGATAGAGCCCGGAAAGAACTTTGCAACGATATATCATGCTCCAAAAACTGACTCTTGGATTGGAAGATATGCCTAAGTGAATAAAAGTCCCCAAAAGCCTAACCTTACCCATTTTCTTATTTTTCCCTTAGAATTTATAACTTCTACCTTTTCATATAATTTTAAAGTTTCTCATTGTAATCCCCTTCTTCTGATCCGATCGCAACAATTTTCTTCCGATCCGATCACAACATTCAATCGCATGGTCCTGATTGACCCACCTCCGATTGAGAACCTCTGATGCGATTTACCCCCTCGATCGTATCCGGACCATTGATATTCTCAATTATTTGACGGCCCACATCCGATCCCAATCACTTGATCACATCGAAAAATTCACAACGGTCCCAACTTTTTTCCCCGCTCCTATGATTTTCTCTAATGTGATTGACTCCCGTCGATGCGCTACCCCTGATTTCATCTCCACTGTCGATCCGCCCTTTCGATCGGACGGCTCGCAAAGACATCGCACCATCACACCATTGCAATCGGCATTTCCCATGGCACTTTTCTCCCGCTCCAGTCATCCACCGATTTGCGATTGCGATTCCTCCCGGTCCCACCATAAACCCTTTTGCCCTTTCCAAACTAAACTGGCTTTCCCTTTGTAAAAAGTGATTATTCAAATATTATAAATTTAAAGGATTTCTTAAGTTATTTCATCGCATCGCACTGCACCATGTTCTAAATTTCCGCACTCCCTTCTGCCGATGTGATGAATCGCATATCACCATCGGCAGTTCCCATATGTACTTTACCTCCACTCCCCTTCCCTGTCGATTTGCGATTGTGATCCATCGCATCGCAAGTCTTTATCGCATTGCTCCATTTTAATAAACCTGCTCCCCTTCCCTGCCTATTTCCAATTTGTGATTGCGATTTCCCCTTCCCCCTTATACACTATCGCATTGCAAGTTTCCAATCGCATCGTTCCAATACACCCCTCCCCCTTTCGATTGTGATTTGCAATTGCGATTTGTGATTGCGATCTGTAATCGTGATTTGGGCCCACCATCCTTTCCTTTGCTCTTTTTCACCCAAAAAGGGACTTTTCTTCACTTAAATGGAAAATATGGTTTTCATCGGTTTCAAAAGGCATTATTCTTCGATAGTTGGTTTTTCTTCAAAGAGTAAAGACATAGACAATGGTCAAAGGCCGTGAACTAATTGTGAACCAGAGACATCTATAGCAGCGACGAAAAAGGGATATGTTCTTTAGATTTCCTATTTTCATTCATTGGGTATAACAGTGAATCCTCAAGATGGTCAAAATGTTTTGTTACTCCTTCTTTTCAGTGGCAGATTGTTGGTTTTTTTCCTATGTTCAAATTTTGGTTTCTGGGCTATTGAAACAACCCCCGTTTCTGTGGATCTACTCTCCTCAAATTTTGCCTATTTAATGTAATTTCTGAGTCCTTTTAAAGGGGGATATAAAGTGAGGAATAAGTTGGAAATCACTGAGGATGCTCTGTGCTCCATTTGTAATAGTTTGGCAGGGAATTAATAAAGAAATGCAACACTGATTTGTGGGATCCCTATGGTATGGATTTTAGCACTATTCTTTCCTTTGTGTTCATCTGTTAATTTTTATGTCTGCCATTCATTCATTCATATCTCTGGTTGAATTCTTTCAAGATAGATAGGTAGAATCCATTGCATAATGCTCTACCTTGGGAAATCATTCAATACTTGATGTTTTCTGGGCACCCAATGTGATGTATTCTTCGATTCCTGGTGTGGCCGAAATGTTAACTTTGATGGTAGACGAGATATTGGCCATGTTTCCTTCTTCGAAAGCGTCAGGTGCAGGAATGGGGTTTTTGAACCAATCAACTGCATGAGGGATGAAGTCTTTGGTTTCCACAGCGTATTGGTCGTGGGATTGCTGTGGGAGGAAATATGCGCGATGGTGCATATCATCCCAGGGAAAGTCGGGGTTGGTCATGGCTTCCATGATGTCTTCATCAGATTGGAAGATGGGAAGATTGGAGGCAGATGGGACACCCGAGGGAGTAGTGGTGGGGGACGGTTCATCATGAGGAGAAGGGCTCATATGGGCGATGTCAACGGATCCAAGGTCGGCTGAGAAGCTGAGGGGATCGGTAGGTTGAGTGGCTGGTGAATTAGGTCTCAAGGATGATGACAGGTACAAAATGGTGACTGAGGGCTCCGTTGGCTTAACAGCGGGAGGCGGAATGTGAATGTCCTTTGGTCCGATCGAAGCGGCCTTGAATTGGCGGTACAAGTCCAGGGAGGAACGGTACTCGTCAAGGCGGGGACAGAGGTGGGTGTAATGGCCGTGAAAATCGCACAAGGCACAAGGGTGGTTTGTGCGCAAGTGTTTGAGTTTTGGGAGGGAGTCGGGGATAGTGACATGGACTTCTGGGAGATCAGAGTCGGGGAATGTTTCGTTGACCAGAAGTTTTAGGTGGGGCAATTCAGGACACATGTGAGTGGCGTGACCGACGACATCACACAAAGCGCATCGAATGGCGGGCTTTGGTGGTCGTGGGGGGTTACGGGATGTCGGGGGGGCTGGATCGTTATGGGTTGCCCCCCTGCGGGCTTTGCCTGTCTTCTCGGGAGCCGGCACAACAGGAGAAGGGTCCGGTGGAGGTGCTGGGGGCACGGTGGCTATGGAGGAAGCGAGGGGGATCGGTTGAACCGGTGTCAAAGCCATATAAGGTTTGGGGAGACCAGGGGGGGTGGCGGCTGGGGGGTCAAGGTACCAGACCGGAATGCCCAAGGTCAAGTTAGGGAGAGAGAGGGTGGCCATGGCGGGGACAGAAGATACTCCAGGAGGGGGAGCCAAGAAGGGGATCTGTCCAGCGGGGTAATGACCAAGAGGTACGGCTCCGAGATGGGCAAGGCCAGGGGGAACCGAGACGGGAGGATGAAGAGGTTCAGGGATACCAGCTGTGGGGGGAGGGCCAGAAGGAGAAGGTCCGGCTGGCTGAGATGAATGGCTAGAAGCGGGTCGCGGAGGGCGGGGAGGAGGTTGCGGACTAGCCGAGGCAGGCCGCTTACGGGTGGCCTGAGACGATTGCATCATGCAAACATTCGACAAGCTGGGATCGGTAACAAGAGGGGGGGGGAGGCGAAGAAAAGTACCAAGCAGGGTAGAATCTTTATAGACGCCGGGGGAGACATTGGTCAAGGAATCGACGGTTTGCTTGTTGGCTACGGAAGAGATGGTCGTCTCGGAGGAGGTCTGGGACGGCGGCTCATGATAAGATAGCTGATCAATGGTGACTATCTTCCCATTATGTGGAAAAGACATTTTGCGGAAGACCGCGGATGGGACAGCAGACATGGCATAGGTGTAGCTTCGCCCCAATAGAATGTTATAGTCTAGAGGGGCGTCAATGACTTCGACATCAACGCAAACGGTCTTACCGGCGAGGGTGATGGGACAGTTATGAAACAGGCCCATAGGTTGGGAGGCATGACCGTCCCACGCTCGAAGGGTGATCGTGGAAGGGGCCAGCTCAGGGGATCCGAGTTGCTTCCAAACCGAAGCGGACATCACACAGGTGGATGCTCCCTCATCAATTATACACCGGGATACCGTGGCATTCCAGATTTTGACAGGGAGTTGGAAAGCAACGGAAGGAGGAAGAGGGGGATGGTCCGATTGGGTGGCGTCAAAAACAATCATTTGGTTGTCAGCAGGAGCGACGGAAGGGGAAGGATCGGAGCGCATCATAAGGATCTGGTAATCGGAGGAACCAGAAATGGACGAGGGTGCGGCTGCATGGCTGTCAGAGGGTTGGGTAGCCACGAATCCCTGCTGAGGGAAAGGATCAGTGAACACAGCTGGCTGGGTGGTGGCCACATTAGGAGGAGCATGAGGGGAGGCGTGTTGTCCGCGCAATGTGGCTTGAGACTCCCACATCTGTCGCATCTGGGGTAAGAGAGGGCAATCGTGAGTGTAGTGACCGTAAACACCGCAACACGAACAGGGCTTGTTTGTGCGAAGCTGCCTGTCCGGCCTGGGCGGAATGCCCTGAGGCTGGTTGCTAGTGTTAGGGTCCACCCCAGAATTGGGTCCTCGGTTACCGGGGGCAGATGGGTTCTGGTTGCCTCTCCGCCTTCTTTGAGAAGAAGGGGGATTAATCGCACCCTGCTGTGCAAATACTTGCCCTGGAGGGGGTTGTAAGTGCTGTTGCGGGTGGTGAGGAGGCAAGGGAGGCGGAAGCGCATATGCTGGAGGAGCTGGCGCACCAGGCTGTGGATAAAAGTAAGGGTTGGGTTGGGCGACATTGAGGTAAGCAGGAGGTTGGGCAAAAGGAGGAGGCATGCCGTATCCTGGATACATGTTGCGGGGAGGGGGAAGAGTGCTTGAGGTGCTGGCCCCTCCCTGAGGGAGACCATGGCTCATAGGAGGGTGAGAAGATGGGTGGGAAAGAGATCCAACGATACCATCGGCGGAATGAGATGCCCCCGGGGCGTTAGCGCCACCGGGCCTGGGGAGGTCAGGAAGAACGGTATAAACATAACCAGATTGAGCGTAGATCGGGTCATATTTCAAGGCTATTTGGAGGGCGGCTTCTTCAGTTTGAGGAAAATGAGAGGCGACATCTTTGCCGATGGGAGCGGGAAGGGTGCGAAGGAACCGGTCCATGTAAACCCGATCTTCGAAGGGAGGGGCTCGACATAAGCTCCGTCTTCTTCGCCATTCCTGAACATGGGCGGAAAGGCGTGTTGAAGAGGATTGCTTAGAAATGGTAGGAAAGCTCGTGCCGGTGTCGTGTCGGAGAGGGGCCGGAAATGCGACAAGAAGGCTTGGGCAAGAGTCTCGAACGTGGTATGGGAGGAAGTGGCCTGTTCGACATACCATTTAGAAGCTTCGCCGGTAAGTGTGCGTTGGAACAAACGAAGACGGATGGAGTCATCGGTAATGGAGTTGGAGGAACACCACATGTGGAAAGACCGGACGTGATTGGTTGGGTCTTCGCCATTAAGGCCCTCGAACTTAGGGATATCAGAGGGTAACTTGGTAGGCATAGTGGGCGAGGTAGTATTATGGTGAATGGGGTCGTTAATCAACTGATGGAAATCGGGGAGGCTGAGGCCTGCAATGTACGGCAGCACAGGGGTGGCCGGAGTAGTGGTTGTGACGGTTCCGCTAGAAGTAGGGCCGGTATTGGGGCCACTAGCATTAGGCCCTGATCCAGACATGGTGAAGGTAAAAGGGGGAGAACCGGGAGGAGAAGGGGGACCTGAGGAATCAGGAGAGGAGTCGGGGTGCGGACTCGAAGGTGGACTGGCTCGACGACGACGGTGCGGAGCAGGTCGATCAACCGGGAACTGAGGATGAAGGCCAAGAAGTCTCCGGGAAAGGCGCCTTGGGGGCGCAATGATGACAGGAAGAAGGAAACCGACAAGGGCAGAAAGGGGCAAAATCAAGAAGGTCAAGGGCAGATAAGGTGCAGTGACGATTGATTTTAGAGTCTTCGCCAGGCGGTGTAAACCAGGCGCTTCTTCACTTAAGGTCAGTGTGTGGTGTGCGTTAATTTTAATTTTTAAACCCTTTCCGTTGTTGAGAGCAAAAAAGTGTGCAACGTGGCTGAAAATAAACCTACAGAGAACAGAATAAAAATGCTGAAATAACAGAAAAATAACAGCTACATATGCATCTATCAAACCCAAGAAAGTGGGTCTCTCAAAACTATGCTGAAAAGAAAGGGAAAAACTATGGAAACACACACAAACGAGGCTCAACAGATCTAGGGTCAAAGGGGACAGAGATCCGGAGGATAAAGCTGCAGATAAGGGGTGCAGATCACAGCCAAGAGACAGGGGCAAGGTGGCTGGAAAAAAGGGAAAACAGCAAAAAGCCGGGAGGGGCAAGGCAGAGGCCTTTAGGGGAGGTCCAAACAAAACGACAAGAGGTGATTTGAAAGGAAAAGAGGCTGATTTCGATGGATCTGGAAGTGAGGTCACAGATCTGGAAAAAGAAAGGGCTGAAGCTCTGAAACCGACGGCTGAAAAAGCTGAAACTCTTCCACAAAAAGTGGAGGGTACTAAAGCCCTAAGGGGCTGGGTTCCCACTTAGATGAGTAAAAACAGATCAGATCTTGGTCAAGGCGGGCTGAGACAGAGGCTGGAAAACCCTGGCAGAGGCTGCAGCAGAACCCAGAAAAATTACAGAAAAAATGCGGGAAAAAAGGCAGGTCGCAGGTTCTGACCTGATTTTGGTTGAGGTCGCAGGTTACAGGCTGAAAAGTGCGTCCAGGTCGCAGGTTTTGGGCCAAAAGGTGCGACCCCCCCGTTCCGGCTGTTTCGGCGGCAGATTTTCTGAAAAATTGCCGTCTCAGGTGCGGCTGGTGTCGCTTACCTGCGCAATAGGGCCAGAAACACACGGAAGTTAGAAATTTTGGGTTTTTAGGGTTTTATGTGAGAAAAATGACATGAAAAGAGAAAAACTAAGCAGCTAAAAAAGAAGCCCTAGGGCCTGAAGTAGCTGGATATGCAGGAATATGAAAAACGACAGCGGTCGTAATTTAAAACCCGTGTGGAGTCGCCATTTGTTAGTGTGAATTCTTTGTCGAAGCGTACGAAAAAGAACCACTTTAGCTACGCATAACTAATAGCCCTAACAACAATAATGGCTGCAAAACATCTTCAGATCTGCAATTAGTAGTTAAAGTGCTGCAACAAACAGATCTATAAATGAAAAGACATTAAGCAGTAAAGTAAAGAGTTTGCTCCATGCATCCAACGGACAAGACAAGAACACGATTTTTTGAATGAATTTTTATATTACAGGGCACCTGGGAGGAAACAAGAAGGTGTATCCAGATCTCCTCAATGGGATGGGTTCTTTGTAGTCCTCGGCACTTCAGATCTAAGCTTTCTCTCTCTTGTAGATGTAGAAAACCCAATGTAGAAGGTAGAGCTCAATGGGAGCAACAATGGCAGAAAATGAGACCGAGTGTATAGATCCGGAGTGATCTAGTATGCAACAAAAGGTGAAGAATGATGGGGGAAAACCCTCCTATTTATAACAAAATATTGGGTCCTTCTAGATCTTGGTGCATGATTAAAATAATGTTAATCACATCTAGATCCACCTCTATGGAATATTTTATTATTATTTGTTGGAGGGAAAGGGTGTTTGACTTAGGTCAAATCCCTTGATTAGTGAAAAATAAATAAATAAATGATTTATTTATCTTTTTAAGGAAGTGGTTGGGATATAATCAAATAAATAATGATTTAGTTGATTAATGGCGGTTGATTTGGTCATATTTAACAAGGAATATTATTTAAATAATTATTCCTAGAAAATAATAAGATAACTATGGGTTTATCTCATTAATTTCTTTTGTTTTTGGGTCAAACATGACTGGGAATAATAATTAAATTATGGTTTAATTAATTATTCCTTTTGGGGTTTCCTAATTAACATAGTGAAAGCAGTTTTACTTGGGGTAAAACTGGTCTTACATGGTGTACTTGGGTCCATCTATTGATGAAGAGTTAGATGACCAAAAAATGGTGTAATGAAAATAAACAAGAGAGCCATACTCTCTCAAAAGAAGCCACTACAACAATGCTTCTTGTTTCCATGCCAAATCTGCATCAATATAAATGTGAGAGCCATACTCTCTCAACAAAAGCCACTGCAACAATGCCTCTTGCTGCCATACCACATCATCATTGTACCGAATGTAGTGTCCATATTCTCTCAAGAGAATCCACCTTAACAAGGCATCTTGTTGCCCCATAACATCATCATCATACCATGTACAATGATCATAATCCCCCAACAGAAGCCAGCATTGTAAGACTTCCTCTTGCCATCCTCTACTTTCATCATACAATGTATGGGAAGAAAGTAGTCCATACTCTCCAGGATCCTTGTTGCCTCCTTACATCATCATGTTGCAAGTCATGGAGCAACAATATAGTAATGGACATGTGAGATTTTTCATCAACATAGTACAAAAAAGCTCCATTATGCCACATCATGTGAGACTTATATTTTCTCCCAAACCCAAGTAAATACATGAACATGAGATACATCCCAAAAAAAAATACACGTAAAGACATGAAACATATCCCAAAAAAGAGTAAATACAAGGACATAACATATAACATGTGATTTCCAAACTCTCTCATCAACAACTAAAGTAACCATGCCTTCTTCTTCTACATTCTTCTAGTGATGTGTAAGGCATGAATCCGAAAAATATGACTCATTGAGTGGTAACCATAATCACCCAAGAAATACCATTGCAACCATGCTTCTTGTTGCTCTGTATCATATATCTGAAAGTTGTCTGGCAACCACTTGCTCCACATAATCAACGATTCATCCCAATGAAGATGATGGATCTTATTCTGAAAAAACTTGGTATCCTCCCATTGTAGGACACCAACTTCCTCAAATTGTTGAAGTAATTTTCACTCCATGATAAGTTGAAGTGCACCTCCAATGAGATTTCCTAATGAGACCTTCTTCTCATAAAGGGCCCTCCAAAACCAATAAGGTTTTGGATCTACTGCAGGTATAAGTTTCTCTTTGAGCTGTGAGATGCTCATTGAGAAAGTATCATCTAGAAAGGAGAAAAGATTCCTCATCTCAAGATGTCTACCATCTATCATATTAAACTCCATTTCTTCATGAATGAAGTTGCTATTTGATTTCTCCCATAAGGAATGTGTCCTCTTCTTCTCACTGATTCTCATTAATAACGTTGTAGATCTGCAAGGTGATGCATGTGTTGTCTCAAAGCAAGGCACAATGATGAAATCATAGCCAACCATTCTACATAGGATCATACTCATCCCATTTTCTAAAACTCCACATTTTAGATCTAGGGGTTGAATGTAGTTCATCAATGACAAGCTAGGATGGTTTTTCATCTCTTCCTTGATTAGATCAAGGATCCTCTACACAGTGATATGATGTTGATCCAAATCAGCATGTTGTTCTAACCCTTGGTCATGGATTAGCCCTAATGGCATTTCCTCATAAGTTTCAATAAGAGGTACTGAAACAATATGAGATGAAAGTGGATGCATAAATTGGATCAACTGATACTTAGAAACTAATTTCAAGGTTACAAGAGTTTCCTCTTCGGTGCAAAGGTCTCTCCAACTACTGGTAAGAGTGATGTTTGCACTTCTACAAGTGTACAGTGCTGGTATCTGTCTCCTCCTCATCATGTGTCTCATGAATCATACATGGGGTTTAAAATGTCAAGAACTCAAGACCATTTTTAAAATATGCAAGTGGTCCTCCTCTTGATGTAAGCACATCTACAGATGGTGGTGTTAGAGGCTCCTCCTCCTGAGTGATAGTGACGACATATTCTTATAGATATTCATGTACTATCTCATTGAAGATAGGAGATGTCACTATGTGAGATGTCTTTGGTTTCTTCCTACCATATTTCTTCTTCAGTCTTTGAATAAAATATGCATAAGAAGTCACTTCCGTGTATGATACATGACTGAACCACCATTTTCTTACTTTACATTCAAGGTGCAGTGCTGCAAACTCCACAACCTCTCTTTCTGATACAGGATATTTTAGAAAGAAGGTAAAGGATTCTTCCCTCCAAGCCCTCAATGTGCTTGTGCAATATCCATCAAATTTAGGCAAGAAGAATCTATGCCTCTTTCTTCTATTGCTACTTCTGGATATTCTCTCTTCTTTGAGTTGCAGAAACTATTGGAGAGAGAGATTCTCCTTCAATGCTATAGGTTTTGTCTTGTATTCAGATAGATATTCACTTAGGGTCTAA
Organism: Pinus albicaulis; assembly: GCA_034641835.2. NCBI lineage: Eukaryota > Viridiplantae > Streptophyta > Pinopsida > Pinales > Pinaceae > Pinus > Pinus albicaulis. The sequence goes on along the minus strand of CM076573.1, from coordinate 757,212,264 downwards.
TGCCCCAAGCCTTCATCATACTCATATCAGTCCTCTTTCTCAAAGAAAGTGGATCTAGTGGAATAATTTGAAGCTCTTTTCCTCTTTGGTCTTCTTTGTTTCTGAAAATAAGTGATGGGACCTTCTTCATCTTGAAACCGTCTTGAGGTTTCTCTTTGCCTTTCTCTTCTTGCTTCATTGATCTCCTTACATAGATCCTTAATAGATCTAAAGGGATATGAGGAAAAACTTAATCCCTCCATAGTAGATCTCTACTATCTATTTTTATTTTGTTGTCAAAATGTCCACAAGATGAGCCAAAGATCATGCTCTGATACCATTGTAATATCCAAAAATGGAATAATGCATTGATACACAAACATAATATTTGTAACACAAAAAATGTGCATGTAATTTTATGATAAACACATATATAAACTAAATATATGAGCCATTTTATTGATAGGAGAAGATTCAGTTACAACAGTGTATAAAATATGAGGTAATCTAGCCAAAGAGATGGCCTAGAATGACCCTCGAAACATGCCAAAGTAGGCACTGCGTAATTGGAGAGTTGCTGGAGGAAAATTCTACATTGTTCGTTCAGAGATAATGAATATATGACTATAGGATGAAAATGAAAATGAAAATATATGGAAATATTGAGCTCTGATCATGCCAAGATTCCAGATCTGGGCTCTATGATGGCAACTCATGATATCCCAGAAAGGAAATTCCAGATCTGTGAGATTGGAAATTTACCCTCTTGGGGTTTGATTCCTAGTCTACTGGGTTATGCATATATGAAGCTAGATATTACAAATATATGGCTGAAATATGTCAGAATATCATATCTAAGCTTGAAGGGTTGATCCCTTCACTAGATCCTCAAGCTAGAAGCTCAAGATATAGCTCCTCAATCCTCCTCCGAAGATTGCAGTTGCTGCTACACAACTGGTCATAAAAAATGCGTTTTAAAGGAAGGAGGCTCTCTATCCTACTACTAAGATATGAAATATATCTCAGAAATGTTGGAAACAATGTATACAATGTGAAGGAATGGTCCTCCACTATATTACTAGCTGAAATGCTAGCAACTTCCCTTTTCCCTTGGATCTACAAGAATGAACTGTGTAATTCCTAAAGGGATTGGAAATGCCGCAAGATGAATAATAGATGGCCTGATGCCTAATATAGATCTGAAGCATTGGAAGGTTGATCTTGAAGCTCAAGTTGATAGGATGAATCCTTCACTGGTTCCTCAACTGAAATATTGAAGGACAAATTCCTTGTCTCAATTTGATCTTAAAAAATGTGAAATTTCTAAATATGGGTGTTCTACAAAAAGTGGGAACAATATGGCACCAATTCTTGATGATGAATGAAGTACAACCCTCTTCCAAGAGCTACTCAATGAAAGAGGTGGGATTCCTGACCAAGAACACCTAGTGCTAAAAAACACTTGCAATCTTAGTTAAACAACCAATGAAAGCATGGAATTTCAAAGGAAAATTCTAGATCTAAATAGATCATACATCGATAATAATCTCAAAAATTCCTTCTATGTTGCCTTCATATTCATTATATAGTTTTTGAACCTTCTCATGCCTTGGCCAACCTCAAAACTATGTTGTACATGTGGACATAGGTCTCCATGTTGACTGCGCTGTCTCTTCATGATGTCCATCATATCTAAATGTAATTATCACCATTTCCATCATGTGTGCATTAATGCACCACTTCCTCCATTATCTCATTATAAATGCTCTATGATCTTACATTTGATTCCTTCCAAGATCTTAGTTGACTGCTTCAAACTCCATGATCTCCACTCCTTTCACATTAAGTAGTTGCTCGATTATGTAGATCTAGATCTGAAATATCCACATACACACATCAAAAGTGGATTTTATTTATCTTTACGGTTTGTGGGTCCCTCCACCCTCTTATTTACTTAATTAATTAATCCTATTAAGAACTCTAATATTCCAAATATCATGTGAAAATTTAGGAATATTACAGTCCTCCGGAGAAAAATGTTGCTTGTCCTGAAGCAACTGCAAAAGTGGATGCTACAACAAACATCCTCCCTCCAAATTACATCCTCATGTGTAAGGCCTTCCCATCTGTCATAATGTGTCATGCATATCCAACTCCAAAGATCCCTCTCTAGAATGCATATAATAGCCTCAAACTGAAAAGTTAGATACCCTTCCTCACCAATAAATCTCTGAGTGGCAACCATATGACAACAAAAGATCTTCTATATACATGAGATAGATAAGATGAAGTGGTTCATTCCCAAAATGGAAAGTCCCAACTCATGATCTATCTCTCCAACCCATGATAAATAGATTAGATTGTATTTATCAATGCTAATATCATTAGCCTTGTTGGCCATGTAGTAATCAAACATCACATCAACATAGTGAAAATCATGAAGTAGAGTCATATTGATGAACATGAAAAATGTAAAACCATATTCTCCCAATAACAACCAACACAACAAAGCCTTATGCTACCATGCTAGATCATCATGAAAATAAACAAGAGAACCATACTCTCTCAAAAGAAGCCACCGCAACAATGGTTCTTGTTGCCATGCCAAATCTGCATCAATATAAATGTGAGATCCATACTCTCTCAATAGAAGCCACCACAACAATGCCTCTTGCTGCCATTTTACAATGCATGTCATGGAGCAACAATATAGTAATGGACATGTGAGATGTCTCATCAACATAGTGCAAAAAAGCTCCCTTATGCCACATCATGTGAGAGTTATGATTTCTCCCAAACCCAAGTACATACATGAACATGAGATACATCCCAAACAGAAATACATGTAAAGACATGAGACATATCCGAAACAAGAGTAAATACAAGGACATAAGATATATCATGTGATGTCCAATCTCTCTCATCAACAACCAAAGCAGCCATGCCTTTTTCTTCTGCATTCTTCTAGTGATTTGCAAGGCATGAATCAGAAAAATATGACCCATTGAGTGTTAAACATACTCAACCAAAAGCAACCAATGCAACCATGCTTATTGTTGCCCCGTATCATAGATCTGCAAGTGGTTTGGCAACCCCTTGCTCCACATCATTAACCAGTCATCCCAATGTCGATGATGGATCTCATTCTGCAAAAATTTTGTATCCTCCCATTATAGGACACCAAAATCCACAAATTTATGAAGAACTTTGCACTCCATGATATGTTGAAGTGCACCTCCAATGATACCTCTCCATGAGATCTTATTCTCATCAATGGACCTCCAAAACTGATAAGGTGTTGGATCTGTTGTAGATAGAAGTTTCACGTTGAGCTGTGAGATGCTCATTGATAAAGTGTCATCTAGAAAGGAGAAAATATTCCTCATCTCAAGATGTCTACCATATATCATCTTTTCCTCCATTGCTTCATGAATCAAGATGCCATTTGATTGCTCCCATAAGGAAAAGGTCCTATTCTTCTCACTGCTGCTCATTAACAGCGTTGTAGATCTGCAAGGTGATACATGTGATGTCTCAAAGCAAGGCACAATGCTGAACTCATAGCGAACCATTGTACACAGGATCATAATCATCCCATCTTCAGAAATTCTATACTAAAAGGGTTGAATGTAGTCCATCAATGATAAAATAGGATGGTTTTTCATCTCTTCCTTGATTGATGTTGCTCCAAATAAGCATGATGTTCTAACCCTTGGTCATGCATTGGCCCTGATGGCCTGTCCTCAAAAGATTCAATAAGGGGTACTGGAACAATATGAGATGAAAATGGATGCATACCTTAGATCAACTGAGATTCAAAAACATCTTGCAAGGTTACAAGAGTTTCCTCTTCTAGTGCAAAGGTCTCTCCAACTGGTGGTAAGAGGGATGGTGGCACTTCTACAAGTGTACCAGTGTTGGTATATGTCTCCTCCTCCTCATGCATCTCATCAATCATGCATGGGGATCCAAATGTCAAGAACTCAAGACCATCTTACAACGATGCAAGTGACCCTCCTCTTGATGTAATTACATTTGCAAATGGTGATGGTAGAGGCTCCTCCTCTTGAGTGATAACGAGAGCATATTCTCTTGAATATTCATGCACTATATCCTTGATGAGGGGAGATGTCACTATGTTAGATGTCTTTGGTTTCTACCTACCATATCTCTTCTTCAATATCTACATAAAATCTGCATAAGAAGACACTTTCATGTGGGACAAGTGACTGAACCACCATTTTCTTGCTTCACCTTCCAGGTGCAGTGCTGCAAAAAACACAACCTCTCTTTTTGATATAGGATATTTCAGAAAGATTGTAAATAATTTTTCCCTCCAAGTCCTAAATGTGCTTGTGGAACATCCATCAAATGTAGGCAAGAAGAATCTATGCCTCTTTCTTCTATTACTGCTTCTTTATCGCCTCTCTTCTTTAAGTTGACAAAATTGTTGGAGAGAAAGATTCTCCTTCAATGCTCTAGGTTGTGACTTGTATTCAGAAATATATTCACTTAGGGTCTCATGCCCCAAGCCTTCATCATATTCAAACTAGTCCTCTTTCTCAAAGAAAGTGGATCTAGTGGAATAAGGTGAAGCTCTTTTCTTATCCAGTCTTCTTTGTTGTTGAAAAGAAGTGTTGGCACATTCTTCATCTTGAAAACTTCTTGAGGTTTCACTTTAAATTTCTCTTCTTGTTTCATTGATCTCCTTAGAAAGATCCTTTGTAGATCTAAAGGAATATGAGGAAAAAATTAATCGCTCCATAGTAGATCTCTACTATCTTCTTTTCTTATGTTGTCAAAATGTCCACAAGCTGAGCCAAATATCATGCTTTGATACCACTGTAATATCCCAAAATGGAATAATGCATTGATACACAACATAATATTTGTAACACAAAAAATGTACATGTGAGTTTATGATCAACACAAATATAGACAGAATAGTTGAGGCATTTCATTATATGGGAGAAGATTTGGTTACAAAAATGTACAAAATATGAGGTAATCTAGCCAAAGAGATGGCCTAGAATGACCCTGAAAAGATGCCAAAGTAGGCACTACTGAACTAGAGAGCTGCTAGAAGAAAATACTACGTTGTCCCTTCAGCAGATAATGAATATGTGACTCCAGGCTGAAAATGGAAATGCATATCTATAGAGATCTGGAGCTATGATGATGCCAAGATTCTAGATCTGGGCTATATGATGGCAACCCAAGATAACCCAGGAAGGAAATTCCAGATCTATAAGATTGGAAATTTACCCTCTTCAGGTTTGATCCCTGGTCTGCTGACCTATGTAGATTTGAAGCTAGATCTGAAAAATAGATATCTGAAATATTTCATAATATCAGATATAATCTTGAAGGGATTATCCCTTCACTATATCCTCAAGCTTGAAGCTGATGATCTAGCCCCTCAATCCTCCTCTGAATATTGCAGTTGTTGCTACACAACTGCTCATAAAAACTGTGCTGTAAAGGAAGGAGGCTCTCTAGCCTGCTGCTAAGATATGCAATGTAGCTCAGAAATTATGGAAATAATGAATACAATGTGAAGGAATGGTCCTCCACTGGATTACTAGCTGAAATGCTAGCAACTTCCCTTCTCCCTTGGATCTACAAGAATGGACTGCGCAATTCCTGATGGAAATGTTGTTGCTGGGAGATGAATAATAGATGGACTATTGCTTGATACAGATCTGAAGTTCTGGAATGCTGATCTTGAAGCTCAGGGTGATAGGATGAATCCTTCACCGGTTCCTCAACTGAAATATTGAAGGACAACCTCCTCCTCTCAAACTGATCTTCAAAAATCTGCAATTTTTGAATATGGATGTTTCGTAGAAATTGGGAATAATATGGCACCAATGCCTGATGATGACTGTAGTTCAAACACTCTTCCTTAGAGATCACTCAAGGAAAGAGGTGGGATTCCCACTCGGGAACACTCGGTGCTAAACAACACTACAACTTAGCTAAAAAACATAATATTGCAAGGAGCTGTCACCTAAAAAATCCAGATCTAAGTAGATCATACATCAATAATAATATCAAAGCATGCCTTCTATGTTGCCTTCATATTCATTATATAGTTTTTGAACCTTCTGATGCGTTGGACCACCTCATAACTATGCTATACATGTGGACATAGGTCTCCATGTTGACTACACCGTCTCTTCATGATCTCAATCATGTGTGAATGTAGTTATCACCCTCTCCATCATGTGTGCATTAATGCACCACTTCCTCCATCATCTCGTCATAAATTCTCTGTGATATTAAATTTGATTCCTTCCAAGATCTTAGTTGACTGCTTCAACCTCCATGATCTTTCTCATTAATGACACATGATCCCCACTCCTTTCACATTAAGTAGCTTCTCCACTACTCCGTTATGTAGATATTGATCTGAAATATCCACATACACACATAAAAAGTGGATTTTATTTATCTTTGGGGTTTGTGGGTCCCTCCACCCTCTTATTTACTTAATTAATGATGGAAATTAAGAACTCTAATATTCCAATTATCTAGTGGAAAAATTGGGAATATTACATAATTTGATAAAAATGGAGGTCAATTTAAATGAGGGAAATCTGGATTGTAATACTGACAATGATGGGAAGAGTATATATGATACATGTGCTCTGAATGGAAAATGAATAAATACAAAAAGTAATTCCAAGAGAACAAGTGTTGAGTCTCAATTCTGCATCTTTTCTATACACTTTTCTATACATTTTTCACTCACCTGAACCTCCCAAGTTGTCAATATCATTGTATGTTAATTGCAAAAGAGCATCTAACATGGTTTTTAACTATATTTTTGTGTCTGCTGTTTGATTTAGATTTTGTTCATTTAGTTGCGGAATCTTGCCACTTTCCGCAGCTGCTGCAACTTTCCGCAGCCATTTTGTGAAACTCTATGTTACAGGTGTCTACGGGAAAAACGGGCCACATGGGCAAGTCAGAAATGATGTGGACATGGTTCGTGTCCTATTGGTTCGAGCAAACTCATCTAAAGAAGCTGCGGTCAAAGGCGTCCACATGGAAGTCAACCATAGAGTCTCACGGTGACAGGACTCTGTTTCGTGTCACGTGAAGGTTCATATGGCCGTTTTTGAGTTGCGGAGGACAAGTCGACATCTGTACATGGCTCCATAGCCGAATTCAAGCATCCACTCCTCATAGATTTACTTTGCAATACGGCCATGATCCTAGATCCGTGGACGTAATGGTCTACGTGTTCTCCACCAGCATAAACTTTAGGAGACAGTTATATTTATTTTGTTATATATAACGCGTTTGCATATGCATATAGAGTTAGTCTCGATTAGTCTCTGTTATCTTTTATTAGTCTGCTCGGTAATGTAATTACGCTGCCTTAGTGTCGTAATACTACCTTACTGTTATGACTGTATTTTTAATATAAGAAGACTCTGTTTTCCAACTTAATTCGTACTTGAAGATCGTTGCCAAGGCTGGTGTAGAGGGCCCCTGCTCAGCTAAGGTTTTGTGCATTAGTGTATAGTTCTTATTTTATTTCTTTAAAGTTCATTGTGCCATAATCCATTCACATGTTTATACACTGCATCTTTCATGGTATATATGCTTCATTTCTGTTGATAAACTTTCCTGCTTTCCATTTCACTTATGTCTTTCATGTTTTATGTTGTTAATCACTGATCAGTGTTCTTGTTTCAGGTTATAGATAGGAAGCCCGGGCATTTTCATAGCTTTTTGACTAATGACATGGAATTAACATTGTTCTGCTGCTAATTTGTTTTTCTTAAGTTTCTGTTTAGTTTCAGTACTGCTTTGTTTAATTCAGTTTTGCTTATTTGCTTCAGTAGTTAAATTTAAATATATTAAACTACTCATAACATCTTCAGTTGCCTCTGAAAGCCACAGCTAGACTGATGGTGAGGGATTGTATTATGAAATGAATAGTTTAGTATTAGTTTTCTTTCTGTAAATTTAGATATATTGAACTGCTCATAACATCTTCAGTTACCTCCGAAAGCCACAGCTGGACTGATGGTGAGGGATTGTATTATGAAATGTGTAGTTTAGTATTAGTTTTCTTTCTGCAAATTTAGATATATTGAACTGCTCATAACATCTTCAGTTGCCTCTGAGAGCCACAGCTGGACTGATGGTGAGGGATTGTATTATGAAATGTGTAGTTTGGTATTAGTTTTATTTCTGAAAATTTAGATATATTAAATTGTGCATGACATCTTCAGTTACCTCCAAAAGCCACAGCTGGACTGATGGTGAGGGATTGAATTATGAATGTATGATTTGATATTAGTTTACTTTCTGCAAGTTAGATATCAGTTACTCAAGTTGTTCATGGTTACTTCCGAAAATCATAGCTGGACTAATGATGAGGGATCAGAAGACAAGTTGATGTAAATTGATTTAGATTTACTTTATTGCAAATTTTGGATTTTGTTAGCCTCCTATACCAATAGGTTTCATATTTCATGATTGTCTTGATTGAATTATGGAATATGTTCAAACCTTCTTTCTTGAGCAAAGGTGTTCCATATTCTTGAAAACCAAAAAATCAAAAAAAAATTAAAAATGTAAAGAGGGTATACCCTAAAAGAAAGATCAAAGGGTAAAAAGAATAAAATGGTCAAAAAAGAGAAAGAAATGAACCCCAAGCAAAAAATAGACCAAGGAAAGTGTGCAAATCCAAATGCCACTACTATTTCATTTTCGTAATAAAGCAATTGTGTGCAGCTTATCAAACCTTTGCCATAATTCAAGAATAAGTCAAACTGTTTAAACTTGGCTTACTCATATTTCAATTTCATGTTGTAGATTAGAGAATAAATATATGACCAAACAGTTTAATCTTGGCAGATAAGTAGATAGGTAGAGTTAATAAGAGGTGCTCAACAGTTTTATCTGAGCCCTTGGATGTAATAAGGGTAGAATTAGATAGATTTTCCTTGTAAAAAGAAAAGATTGAAAAGGGTTTGCAAGTCTAAATGCACCCTAATAAAGAGGAGAAAATGGTAGTGTCAAATAGATAGGGTAGGTAGATGGTGCTGCAAAGTGTTATCTGATGAATGATGTTGCTACATGTTTTCTGATCCTTTACTTTCATCACAAGTACTAAAGCAGAAATGTTGGAGATTCTATAAAAGTTGCTTTCAGAATGAGAATTTATCTTTACTATCAAGTAAATGGAAAAAACAGGAAAACAGATGAAAGAGTATCAGATGAAAGGTTAAAGAGTATCCGTGAGAA
>CM076573.1:757076282-757202918 GCA_034641835.2 Pinus albicaulis | reverse complement strand
AAACCGTTCTCTCTTAAAGTTAACTGGGTCCGTTCTGGACAAAACCCATGTTCCGGATTTTCCAGATTCCGCTTCATTTGCTCGAAATCTCAACCGCAAAACCGTCACTTCTTATTCCAGCGAATTTCTGAGTTGGCACTTTTAATGATCAAATCTTCAATCTGGAAATTATCTTGGAGGCTAAAAATGGTGAATAATGTTACAACTGATTTATTAAAACCATCATTGATAAAATAATTCATAATCATCAATTTATTAGAAATAAAGGAAGATAAATAATATTCATCCATAAGAGCATAAATCATTTATAAAATGGATTTAAATAATAAGTTATAATAAATGACATGATGAAGAATAGTAGAAATGGGTGGAATAAGTGTTCAAAAGTGATAATAATAATGGCATATTAACGGCCCAACACACATCATCATTGTACCAAATGTAGTGGCCATATTCTCTCAAGAGAAGCCACCTTAACAAGGCATCTTGCTACCCCATCACATCATCATCATACCATGTACAATGAGCATAATCTCCCAATAGAAGCCAACGATGTAAGGCCTCCACTTTCCATCGTCTACTTTCCTCATGCAATGTATGGGAAGAAATTATTCCATACTCTCCCAAAAGTAACCATAGCAACAAGGATTGTTGCTTCCTCCTTACATCATCATGTTGCAAGTCATGGAGCAACAATATAGTAATGGACATGTCATATGTCTCATCAACATAGTACAAACAAGCTCCCTTATGCCACATCATGTGAGAGCTATACTTTCTCCCAAACCCAAGTACATACATGAACATGAGATACATCCCAAACAAAAATACATGTAAAGACATGAGACATATCCCAAACAAGAGTAAATACAAGGACATAAGATATAACATGTGATGTCCAAACTCTCTCATCAACAACCAAAGTAACCATGCCTTCTTCTTCTGCATTCTTCCAGTGATGTGTAAGGCATGAATTAAAAAAATATGACTCATTGAGTGGTAACCATACTCACCCAAGAGCAACCAGTGCAGTGATGCTTCTTGTTGCCTTGTATCATATATATGCAAGTGTTTTGGAAACCCCTTGATCCACATCATCAACCATTCATCCCAATGAGGATGATGGATCTTATTATGCAAAAACTTTGTATAATCCTATTATAGGACACCAACCTCCTCAAACTGTCGAAGAACTTTGCACTGCATGATATGTTGAAGTGCACCTCCAATGAGATCTCTTAATGAGACCTTATTCTCATCAATGGCCCTCCAAAACCAATAAGGTTCTAGATCTGCCGCAGGTAGAAGTTTCTCTTTGAGCTGTGAGATGCTCATTGAAAAAGTGTCATCTAGAAAGGAGAAAAGATTCCTCATCTCAAGATGTTTACCATCTATCATCTTAACCCCCATTGCTTCATGAATGAAGCTGCCATTTGATTGCTCCCATAAGGAATGGGTCCTCTTCTACTCACAAATGCTCATTAACAGTACTGTTGATCTGCAAGGTGATGTATGTGCTATCTCAAATCAAGGCACAATGATGAACTCGTAGACAACCATTTTACATAGGATCATACTCATCCCATTTTCTGAAACTCCACATTTCAAATCAAGGGGTTGAATGTAGTTCATCAATGACAAGCTAGGATGTTTTTTCATCTCTTCCTTGATTAGATCAAGGATCCTTTGCACAGTGATATGATGCTGCTCCAAATCAACAAGTTGTTCTAACCTTTGGTCATGCATTAGCCTTGATGGCATGTCCCCATTAGTTTCAATAAGAGGTACTGAAACAATATGAGATGAAAGTGGATGCATACCTTGGATCAACTGATACTCAGAAACATCTTCCAAGGTTACAATACTTTCCTCTTCTGGTGCAAAGGTCTCTCCAAATACTTGTTAGAGTGATGGCTGCGCTGCTACAAGTGTACCAGCGCTGGTATTTGTCTCCTCATCATCACGCATATCATGAATCATTCATGGGGTTTAAAATTTCAAGAACTCAATACCATTTTTCAAAGATGAAAGTGATCCTCCTCTTGATGTAAGCACATCTGCAGTTGGTGGTGGTACAGGCTCCTCCTCTTGAGTGATAGTGAGGAAATCTTCTTCTAGATCTTCATGTACTATCTCCTTGATTATGGGAGATGTCACTATGTGAGATGTCTCTGGTTTCTTCCTACCATATTTATTCTTCAGTATTTGAATAAAATTTGCATAAGCGGTCACTTCTATGTGTGATACATGACTGAACCACCATTTTCTTGCTTCACCTTCAAGGTGCAATGCTGCAAACTCCACGGCCTCTCTTTTTGATATAGGATATTTTAGAAAGAAGGTAAATAATTCTTCCCTCCAAGTCCTCTATGTACTTGTGGAAGATCCATCAAATGTAGGCAAGAAGAATCTATGCCTCTTTCTTCTATTGCTGCTTCTGGATCTCTTCTCTTATTTGAGTTGCAGAAACTGTTGGATAGAGAGATTCTCCTTCAATTCTATAGGTTGTTAATTGTATTCAGACAAATATTCACTTAGGGTCTCATACCCCAAGCCTTCATCATATTCAAAACAGTCCTCTTTCTCAAAGAAAGTGGATCTAGTGGAATAATGTGAAGCTCTTTGCTTCTATAGTCTTTTTTGTTGTTGAAAAGAAGTGTTGGGACCTTATTCATCTTGAAACCTTCTTGAGGTTTCTCTTTGCCTTTCTCTTATTGATTCATTGATATCCTTAGAGAGATCATTCATATATCTAAAGGGAGATGAGGAAAAACTTAATCCATCCATAGTAGATATCTACTATCTGATTTTCTTATGTTGTCAAAGTGTCTACAAGCAGAGCCAAATATCATGCTCTGATACCACTACAATATCCCAAAATGGAATAATGCATTGGTACAGAAACATAATATTTGTAACACAGAAAATGTACATGTAACTTTATGATTAACACATATATAGAAATAATAGATGAGCCATTTTATTCATAGGAGAAGATTCAATTACAACAGTGAAAAAAATATGAGGTAATCTAGCCAAAGAGATGGCCTATAATGACCATGGAAACATGCCAAAGTAGACATTGCATAACTAGAGAGTTGCCAGAAGCAAATACTGCATTGTCCCGTCAGAAGATAATGAATATATGACAACAGGTTGATAAATGGAAATTCAGATCTATAGAAATATGGAGCTGTGATGATGCCAAGGTTCTAGATCTGGGCTCTATGATGGCAAACAATGATAACCCAGAAAGGAAAATCCAGATCTGTGTGATTGGAAATTTACCCTCTTGGGGTTTGATCGCTGATCTACTAGGTTATGCGGATATGAAGCTAGATATTACAAATAGATTGCTTAAATATGTCAAAATATCATCCTTAATCTTGAAGGGTTGATCCCTTCACTAGATCCTCAAGCCAGAAGCTCAAGATCTAGCTCCTCAATCCTCCTCTAACGATTGCAGCCACTGCTACACAACTGCTCATAAAAACCTGTGCTGTAAAGGAAGGAGGCTCCCTATCCTGCTGCTAAGATATGAAATATAGCTCAAAAATGATGGAAATAATGTATACAATGTGAAGGAATGGTCCTCCACTAGATTACTAGTTGAAATTCTAGCAACTTCCCTTCTCCCTTGGATCTACAAGAATGGAATGTGAAATTCCTAAAGGGATTGCTGCTACTGGGAGATGAATAATAGATGAAATAATGCCTGATATAGATCTGAAGCACTAGGAGTCTGATCTTGAAGCTCAAGGTGATAGGATGAATCCTTCACTGGTTCCTCAACTAAAATATTGAAGGACAACCTCCTCCTCTGAAATCGATATTTAGAAAGATGAAATTTTTGAATATGGGTGTTCTGCAGAAAGTAGGAACAATATGGTGCCAATGCCTGATGATGAATGAAGTACAAACCTCTTCCAAGAGCTACTCAGTGAAAGAGGTGGGATTCCCGACCAAGAACACTGAGTGGTAAAAAACACTTGCAATATTAGCTAAACAACCAAAGAAAGCATGGAATTTCAAAGGAAAATTCCAGTTTTAAACAGATCATATGTCAATAATAATCTCAAACATGCCTTCTATGTTGCCTTCATATTAATTATATAGTTTGTGAACCTTCTCATGTCTTGTTCCACCTCAAAATTGCGATGTACATGTGGACATAGGTCTCCATGTTTACTGTGCCGTCTCTTCATGATCTCCATCATCTGTAAATGTAATTATCAACCTCTCCATCATGTGTGCATTAATGCACCACTTCCTCCATCATCTCATCATAAATGCTCTATGATCTTACATTTGATTCCTTCCAAGATCTTAGTTGACTGCTTCAAACTCCATGATATTTCTCATTAATGAGACATGATCTCCACTCCTTTCACATTAAGCAGCTGCTCGATTATGTAGATCTAGATCTGAATATCCACATACACACATCAAAAGTGGATTTTATTTATCTTTAGGGTTTGTGGGTCCCTCCACCCTCTGATTTGATTAATTAATTAATTTTATTAAGAAGTCTAATATTCCAAATATCATGTGAAAATTTAGGAATATTACATCAGCTTCCCTACGATACCCCGTAATTCGACTTCCTTTCCTTCTGAAAAAAATTCAAGAAAAGCTCCTGAAAATTAAAAGCTACTATCCCCAAATATTGTAACCATTGTACTCCTAGTACAACATCAACAACTCCCATTGGAATGGAAAGCATTGGAGTATCCAATACATATTCACCCATCCTTAGCTTGATATTATGGCATTTGCCAGACAAATTTATAGTTCCCCCATTTGCAACAATCACTTGACATTTTGGTGCTAGGTATACGAAAGAGTTCAATTACTTGGTTACCTTACAATGAATAAAATTATGGGTACTACCCGAATCAATCAATGCTATTACCCTTTTCTTATTGATATGTCCTTCTATCTTGAGAGTTTGAGGAGTGGCAATTCCTACCAATGCATTACACAATATGGTTAAACTCATTTCTTCCTCTTTTAGGGTTGGTTCCTGGTGTATATCTTCTTCTTTTGAATATTCTTGTTCATTTTCTTCTTCCTCTTCACAATCTATGTAAAATAATTTCTTCTCATCACACTTATGACATTTAGTGTATTTTCTATCACAACTGTAGAAAATCCCTTTTTCTCTTTTTTCTTCCAATTTTTGTGGTGTCAACCTTGTAGGTTGTGGAAGTCTAGAAGTAGCAACACTTACATCTTTATATATGTGAGTGGTAGGCTTCCTTGTCGCCATAATTTTACATTCAATTTTTCTAGCCAACCTAAATTCCTTTTCCAATGAACCAAGTTCCCAAATGTAAACTTCATGTTGGATGTTATCCTTTAAATTCCCGATGAAGACATCAATCATGTGTTCCTCTGTAATATCAGTTACCCTTATATTCAATTTTTAGAAGTCCTCAATGTGCTCCACCACTAAACCCTTTTCTTTGAGATTTATCAATTAGCTAAAGAAGGTGTTTCTTTTTGTATCCTCATAATGTGCTATCATTTCCTCTGTAAAAATTGACCAAGTGAATTTTTCTTTATGGGAGCCAAGCCATTGATACCATACAAATGTATTTTGTTCTAAATGTAAAGTTGCAATGTGTACCTTTTGTGTGTTTTTCACATTATTGAGACCAAAATATTGCTCAATATGTAGTATCCATATTACGGGATCCTTGCCATCAAGCTTCCTCATATCCATATTCGTAATATGGTGGTTCTTCCATCCAACGTTAGAGTTTATGAAATCATGATTAACATTTACTTTTTTCTCATCATGAGTTTCCTCTACCATCTTTTCGCCATTAGGAAACATTTCTTGTATCAACTTTGCCAAACCTTCGATGTCTGCGTTTAGATCATTCTTCATTTTTTCCATGTTTTCTTTCATTTTTTCATCGATCATAGCTTCCATGTAATCCATCTTAGTTTTGACGCCATTCTTCAAATATTCCATTTCATTTTTTGTTGCTCTTTGCGATGGCAAAATTTGGTGCACTTTCTCTTGTAATTTTGATATCTCATGTTGCATTTCTTCCTCTTTATGAGTCATAGTAGAGCCTTATGAAGGCTTAATGGGTGTTAAATTATTTTTAGGGTGAATTTTAGAACCCAATACTGATATCTATTCTTCAACATTCCCTTGGAATAAATTCAAAATATTTTTTTCAAAGCAAACTTATGTAATTCGAAAAAAATACACACATTTTTCTTGCTTTTGAGGAGCTCGATATTGAAACTGAATTATCTCTTTGATTTCAGATCTTAAATATTTGAAATTGGGTCCTATAGTAGCCCTCTGAATCTTCTTTCAAATTCTAGAGTTCTAACATAATTTGGATTCTTCAATACAAAGTTATACCAAATCTCCCACAATGGCCTATTTATGGACTAATTCAGTAGAGCTACCTTGTATGGCGTGCCACATGTCACTGTTTCCTCCTTTGGCTATAATACTAATATAGATGAAGCTACAGTCCGTGTACTTGTGCCCACCTTTTACAGAATCCCAATCCAATGCTCAGAGAGAGAGTTATGACAATTTTCCCACGGTCACCTCTTTGAGATGAAATTCGACATCCTAAAAAATACCTAACTTCCAGACACCCTATCTCCAAAAATTTTGTGAATCAAGCTCTGAAATGTTTCCACGATGTTCTTCAAGATTGCGACTTCACTCTGCGAAAATTTTAGCTTTTTAACCCTCGTAAAAAAAACTTAATAGCGAAAATTCCACGATGACCTATTTAGATTAAATTCAGGAGCCTCCAAAAATCCGTAACTTGCATAGATCATATATCTGAAAATATTGTGAACCAAGATATAAAAATTTTTGGTGACGTTCATCAGGATTTTGGCTTCGGTATGTCAAAATTTTAGCTTCTGAACCTTCATAGATAAAACGTTATAGTGAAAATTCCATGATGACCTAAACCCTAGAATCCAAAGCTCTGATACCAAATGTTATGAAGCCAGCTCTAAAAATAGAAGAAAAGAGAGATCAACGCCTTATAAATCAGCCACTTCGAGTGGGAAACCTCCAATACATTATATAAATGATGAATTCTTATATGATACAAATGACCAAAACCTCCTTCTATATATAGGAGTCTGTGGGGCCACAATATAATCCTAGTCGACCTAACAATAATAATGTAAGGGCACAATAATAACAATATTGGGGTTATAGGGGAGCAAAAATAACAATAAGGGGGCTACACTAGTAAGAATAAGGGACTAAACTAGTAATATATGGACCTAACAATGGGGCTACTTAAAAAAAATCATCGTCCCCTTTCTCAATAGTCTTTGGAATTTTGGCGATAGGGTTATTCATTTTCTCTCCCACTAAAGGGCGCATTTGTGGGGTCTTTTCTATGTGATATTTTTGATTTCCAAAGGTCTTACCCTTCTTATTTTTTTGGTGCATGTGTTTCTACAATGGGCACTTTCGGTGCAGCAGGGTCAGCACCTGGTCTTGCGGTTGTCATCTTGTCCTGAAGTACTTACCCTGACCAGCTCGGCACAATGTGTCCTCAAACACTAGATCCAAACGAGACATAGACGCAACAAATGAATGGAAAAAATAGAGATTGGAGCATAAAAATAACTTAGAATGCAAAGGGAACTATTATGACCCCATCGGTCATATTTATACTCGTGGCACATTTGCAATGGCTCCTTGTGAATTAATGAGGCTCCATTACTAACAAAACGGTCCCAAATATGGAAAAATACCTTCATTAAGTGCATATTTGATCGTCCTAAAAATGGTAATAAATCTTTCTCATCTAGTTTTACTGTTCTAACAGCTAGTTTTTGGCACATCCATACACCAGTCAATCTCCCAGCGTAGATACTGTGCGCATGTCTCACCTTACTACATATATAATCTAGAGCTAAGGATAACCATCTATAGACCGTCCCCCCCAACACATGATTTTTGGCCAAGAAATTTAAAGCATATTGAGTAGTATCTATCATATCCCTCAATAACTATAAATGTTTCTGACATTCATCATCCCAATGGACTGTTGCACCTATTTTGAGAAATCTAGTCATGGGCAGAGTTATCATTTCAAACATAGGAATGTGCTTTTTGTAATATACCAACAAGCCTAGCATAAATTAAACTTGTCTGAAATTTGAGGGGATTGATGTTCCTTTGAGTGCGCATAGTTTCCTAACTTCCACTAGTGCCAATTGTCTACAATGCACATTATCCCTTATCAACGCATTAATAATTAATGCGACCAAAGATTGACCAATTGTTTCAAACACACTTCCAAAGCTAAAGGTAAGAAGAAAACTATCTATCAGCACAGACCACTCACTAGTGCCTCTGTGGAGCTCTGTTTCCAAGTACCATTCAGTAGGTACCTTTCCCAGTGTGTGAATAAACATATGAACCCATTTAGGTCTTGGTTATACACCCCATATGTGATTCTGCTTTTCCAGATGGCTACGTGGATCTTCCTTTCCAGAGTATAAATCCTCCACTTTAATTACTGGGCATTCAAATCACAACCTCATCATATGTGCACATTCCTCCCAATATCCCATGTTCTCCTTATGTGTTTCCCACCATCTTGCTGGAGTAGCGTGCAAGACAAGATTCAAAGAATCAAATCTTTATTCTACAGGCATAGATCTTTCCAAATCTCCTAGGAACATGTTTATGTCAGTTGAGACATCATAATGTGGGAAAGCACATACCTGAAATGTTATACAACGTAGAGTGCAGGTCACATGATGACAGCATGGTGCAGACACCTCATGCAGTCAATTCCGCCAATTCTCTAGTTCTTCATGAGAGTCTAAAAAGAAAGAACTATCCTTCTCCCATTTAATATTCCCATCTATTGTTGGATTAATCTAGTCTTCCTCATGAAAATTTAGTTTATAGATTTGATCAAATATCATCCTCAGCACACATTGGTTCAGTATACCTTTGGCTTTTTGCAGGATCTAGAGGAATGATTACCCTAACTCCATTTCTTTCAAATTCCATGCTCCTTCTCTTCAGATTGATAACACCATCCATGTCAATTTCCCAATCCAATCCTAGCAGCGCAAGATAAGGATAAGTATCATCTATAATTTGTGTGACCTCAAAGTATGGCAACACCTTAACACCTTCTATATTGACCTCAACTTTTGACAATCTCCCCAAAGGAATGATCTTTTGCTGATTAGCCATGCACAATTGGATACTAGAACATTCCATCTTTGGCTCTCCCATGCATTGCCAAGTTTTCTTAGATAGAACATTAGCATCTGATCCCATATCTAAAATGGCTCGGTCCATTTCATAAGCACCAATCTGCACATTCATATGCATCTCTCTACCCGTTATCTTATTGTTCTTGTAAATCTTCTTGACTTCTCATTGTTATACCATGGGTTGTTATTTTTTTTCCCAATTATCTATCACTATCTGCAAATTTTCAACAACCTTCTTGTTGTGCAACAACTTTATGCATGCTTGTAAAAATGCTTTAATATCTTCTTCTCCTCCTGCTTCCTTCGGTGCTCTACCACTTGTTGAATTATCTCCTTCTGCAAAATCTTTTCTTGCTTCAATAAAGGTATCTTTGGCACACTGAAGATTGAAGCCTTCTTTGTTTTCAAGTGCTTTTCAGATCCATACATCAGTGGCAGGTTTGTTTCCCTAATCTTCATTGGTAGCTACACCACACCTGGTAACTACATTCACACAAGGATCTTCTTCACGAGTCTCTGCACGAACCATATGAAGATTCTTCTTTGGGATATTCTATAACATGATCAAATTTTCTGTAGTACTTCCAAGACTGTTGCGCTGGATTAGGATAGTCACACACATAATGGCCAACATCACCACAGTTATAGAAAATCACTTGTCCTCTTCGTCGACTGAATAATCCACCTCGTCGGCCTCTTCCATTTCCTTGGAATCCTTCCCGCCCAGAATGGGATGCTCATGATGTAGGCTGAACCTGCATTCTATATGTCTCTTCTTCATCCAACATCATGTCATAGGTACAACATTTATTCTTAGCATTCCCTAATGATGAATAAAACTCGAAAAATAACTTCTTTCAGTTAGGCTGATATTTTGCAATCCTCGTGCAAGAATTTTTGTTATGTAGTCCAACAGTTTGACAGATAGTACACTATACAGGATTCTTCAATGGACCAGGACCTCCAGCATTAAAATAGTTGCTGAAAATGGGACACTAGTTTTTATGATGGCCAGAAGCATTGCATTTGATACACCACACCTCTGCATAGACCTCCTTGCCTTTGTCATTGCACATAATTTGAATTTCTCGATGCATTGCTTCCAGCTGACTCTGAATCTGTTGAGTTTCCGGTGCAATAAGTGTTGGGGTAGCCTCCAGTTTCATTATAGCTTCTACAACCTCAAATTGTGTGGAAATATTTTTCTGACCTAATGGTTGATGCATATGTGGGAGAAACATAGAAATGAGCCATTATTTATTCTGCATATCATCAATCATAAATCCACCATCTCTGATGGTGCGCTTCAATATTTGACTAGTCTTCCATACAGACTCATTAGGTTCTTGACGAATATCCTTCATTTCTATCACTAGCTGTGCGTATGGCTTAGGTTTCTTAAACTGCTCTTTTAGGTTTACCTTGATTTCTTCCAGGGTAGCATTAGGGTTTTCTTGCACATACCTAATGTATCAGTCTAGTCCGTAATCTTGAAATGCAGTAGTGAGCTGCACTTTTCTAATATCAATATTGTTCACTTTCTAAACCTGCCATACGGCCTCAGTTACAAACCATAAGTGATCAGTGTCCTCATTTCCAATTCCTCTCAAATTAGGTAACTTCACATATGCCTCCATGTTTAATTCAAGAGGAGGCAGATGTGGAGGTGGAGATGGAATGCGTGGTGGGGTAGGTGATCTGTGATGTGAGCTCAAAAGTGGAGTGGATGGAGTGGGCAATGGATTCAGGGGTTTCTGATATGATGAGCTTTCTTCTTTAGAGTCAGTTTATGGTTTAGGTTCACTATCATATATAGGCTTTAGAGGGATATAAAGGACATTTTCAAAGTCCTCGCGATAAATTATTCCACTGCACGTAACTGAACCTGTTTTATACATTCAAGCAGTACGTTCACACATACAACCTTGTTCGTACAATAACATTTTCAGTAATAGTTTCAATGAGTGTAAGAACTTACCTCTAGGGCCTTTGAAAAACCTTATTTCTTCTAATAAATATGACACAAATTGATCAACAACAAATTCAGTAACAAATCCTCCCAAGAGGCGATCAATCCAGTGATCTACTGCGTGAGTGATATTATTATTATCAAACTTCTATACTTTCTAGATAAATTTATGAGTCCACTCAGTGACTACGTCGCCTTTTATGCTGTGATGGAATTCAGCTAAGCACAATAGTCACACCTGTAGTTCATGCACGACGGAAAAAAAGAGAATTTCATGCACTTCTGTATAAATATAATTTTGTACCCACTATTCGTCAGATAATTTAATGCTTCTATTCTCCTGTAGTGAAAATTCAAGGATCTTTATATCCAACCAGTCTTCTAATTCATTGCATGGAAGATGCCGCAAGATCAAATCTCCCTCAAGGTGATGATCCCAGTCCTAACAATGGAACCATTTGTTTCCTTGAGGTTTGCTAACCCAGGTTTAGAGTTTATCGATACACCAACAAACCCTTCAACTACTAGCCCTTGCCTCAATGATCTTCTTGCGCAGACCAAAGTCTCACCCGAAGCAGTACGGGGGGGAGATGGAACCAGGTTTTCACAACCTTATAGAGAATTTAATGAAGTGGTCCTCAAAAAAACCCTAAGCAAACTTATACATATGCACACAATAATTTATAACATAAACATAGAGAATACATAATTATCAATAGAATAATACATAAATATTGTTCGCTTTAGTGCAGTTAATAGGTCAGAACCATATCTATATCTTAATCAATGTAAACACTTAACATATATCTTAATCATCAATAATCAGAGATAATCGTATTAGACAGTTTCACGCATTCATCAATAAGTAAAAAGATATTGCAATCTCATTAGAGCATAAACAGTGAATACAGACACATAAAACAGAGAGCTTTGCCAAAACTATTCTTTCTATTATCTTTCATATCTGTCAATACATCAACTGTCTTTCCAAAACCCTTACAAAACCCTTACAAACCATTATGTGCACATGGCCAGGACTAGGTCTCCGCGCACACAGCCAACATGATCCTTTCAACCCAACCCAAAAACCTTGACGGATGCAAATACTATTAGAACATCAATATCTCATAACACATGTACTATTAGAACTGGTTAGCTTATACATACTCTATCTATTTATAATACACCTAGTGCACAGATACTATGGTCTCAAACCATGGTTTGAGGGACATAGTTTACATTTTAGCCTAATTATATCCAAAATTAGTTCCCAAACCTATTTGACTTCTTTTGGGCAGCACACACATACAAACATAAAAAAAGTGTCTTTGGAACTTGTGCCTCAAGGGACCCTACTCCAAAAAGCACCTATGACCCATACATTGGTAGGACATTGTTTTTCGAAGAGATAGACTCTGAAGGACTCCTTTTATATCCCCCATTGATTCTCCAAGGATACCTTAATCCAATAATTACGTCACAGGAAGTTTGGGGGAATTCGTCTCTCCTATATTCCCTTGGGTTTTATTTTACCTCTAACATTTTCTCTATACATGGTATTCTTAACATAAAACCTATTAAACTCTTTCTCACCTAGTTGAATCAAAGGTTAAGTTTAGAGGAAATACAGAAGCACTTGGATTGTTTCCTCCTACTGAGCTCATTGCTCTTTTCTAATTATGTCTTCTTCTACTTGTAGATTACATCAGACAGTGACTCATGTCACCATC
Organism: Pinus albicaulis; assembly: GCA_034641835.2. NCBI lineage: Eukaryota > Viridiplantae > Streptophyta > Pinopsida > Pinales > Pinaceae > Pinus > Pinus albicaulis. Next base: position 757,189,973 of record CM076573.1, on the reverse strand, counting down.
CAATATTCCTCAATTAATATGTTAGAATGTTAAATCCCACTCTTCCATTTCAATTCAATCATTTATTTGCAGAGACATACATTACCAATATTTTAGAGGCTTCTTGAGTTACCTATCCCTTTACAACCCTGATTTTTGTATGATGCAATTCACAAAAAACAATTCTCACCTTAAATAAGGTGAAAAAATGTGGGTTCAGAGAATATCAACAGTCCAGGCTTATGGACATATAAAATTCCATTCAAATGGCATAATTAAGAAGCTCCAAGGGAAAAAAATTGTTCATTCTCAAAACAATCTCCACTCCTTAGAAATAATACGTCAACCAATCTTGGATAAATAGTAAATGGGGTGGAGACTAAAAATTTGGATGATATGGATAAAGGAAAGTGATATTAACACAAATTATTTTCATTATTTTTCCTCTTATATATGAAATAAAAAAACTAATTTTGAGATTAAAAGGAACGATAGATATATGCTTGACACCTTCGATGACATCATTTTTGAAAGGATAAATCATTTCAGATTACTTTTTGAAGAGAATGTAGACAACCCAACAAATGAAATTTTGGATACCCTCCCCATTTTTCAGTAATCTTTCACTAAATAAATGAAACATTTGATTGTGAAGGAAGTGTGAGTGGTAGAGAATAAATCTTCCATTTTCTTGATGAAAAAAGGGAAAATCCCATGGCCTTAGGCTATCTCTATTTAATTTTATACCATTTTTTATGACATCCTCCAAAATGATATTCTCTTAGTAGTTTAGGTATCAAAAAACATGAGCCATTACATGGGATCCCTTAACTTAAATTTCCTCACCCTTATTCCAAAAATATATGATGCTAGCTCTTTTGGTGATTACCAATCTATCTCTTATTGCAATTTTATCGACAAGATCATCTTAATGATCATTGTGAGGAATATTAAACCATTTCTCTTTCGGTTCTTCTCTAAAGAAATTTTTGGTTTTTGTACAGAGACATTGGATTGAGAAATCAATCATCATATCACAAATTATTCAATATCATATTCATGATTAAATTCATATTATTTTTTCCTTTCTACCAATTTTATATGGAGTCTAGTTTCAAATAATTTTTATTTCATCTCAATATCGTGAAATTAAATTTCACTACTTGGATGTGGTTATACTAAAAATTTTAACCTATGATAAAATTATGGGAAAATAGGCTTCTCTCCCATGGAGGAAGACTAATTCTAACCAAATTTATTTTGTAAAACATTATGATATATTAGTTTTCAGTTGTAGATATCCCAAAATATATACTCACCAAAATTCGTAGACTATGTTTTCAACTCCTATGGAAAGAAGGTAAGATTTATTCCAATACTTGATTGGTCAAATAAGTGGTTTTAACTTTCCTAAGAAATTAACAGGTTGGGATAAAACATATCTACAGATTTAGTAATGTTTCTACTACTCATAATGTATGTTGACTAATCCATAACTCCTCCCTCCGGGTTAACACCCTTGAGGAAAATTAGCTTCCCTCCGCATCCTATGAGTAATAGTTTCAAATTCCAAACAATTATACTTGAGGATTTATGGCTTCAAGGGACTTTCCGAATGTTTTTCCCCTAATAAATTATTGGATTCTTTAGTGAATTTGAAATGGAAAAGTAATCAGAATTGTGCTTGATCATTGGCTAGGAGTTGGTGAAGTTTTCCATCTCTTAAATGATCTATTATCGTCTCCACAACATGCATGTCTCTTTGTATTACAAATATATCAAGGCTTAATCTCCATAGTTTCCAAGGATGGATTTATTCAACAACTCTAAGGGTTTTAGGAAACCATGGAAGAAAATGGGACCAATATATCTAAATACTAGTACAAAAATTCACTAGAATAAAGTATTATGTCTAATATGATCTCTATTGGTAAAAATATACACTAAATGGATAATTCACTTGAAAAATCAGGCTATGATGCTTTTACGGAGGGCTTTTTAAGTGTATATAAGTGGCCATTTCTATGGAAGATACACGGTCTCATCAAAAGAAAATTTTGTTTATGGTTATCTTTAAATAACCAACTCTTAACTTAGGAGATTAATATCCAATGTGGATTGAATGGGCTAGACTAATTCCCCATGTTATTGCCAAACTGATCTTGATTGGCTACTCAGCAATCAACTCAGTGTAACTCTTTCAAAGCACTTCTAACTAAATATTAGCCTCTTTAGTTTGAGAGTGCTTTCTCAAAGGGAATTTATGATTTTCAATAGAAATAGTACTAGATGGCTAACTCTATGAACTATGACTTGGTTTTGTTTGATTTCAGGTTGAAAAATGAAGGCTAGCTACCATTGGGATATGGAGTCAACATCAGTGTATTTAGTGACAATAATTCTTCACATTGAAGATGAGGCAAATAGAGGTTTTTAATAAGGACAATTCATACACGCAACATAAGGAAAAAAGAACAATTTCACCTCTAAAGGAAGTCATAGCATGAAAACATGAATTCTGAGTAATTAGAGATAAAATTCACTACAAGTGATTAGGCATAACGATATAGAGAAAAAAACATTAAACACCTCATAAGAATCTCAGGTCTGGAAGTAGAATGTCACTTTATATTATTGATAATTGAAAAAAAAAATAATAGGTAGAAATTTGGTGCAATATTCTCCAACCCTTTTCTCTTCGATGTTCAGTATATAAATATACATTCTTTACAATGTAAATTATCAGCCCAGCGAGCTAGATCTTTGAACTTTAACTCTGACACATATCATAACAGAAAATACTTACTTGGAACAGAAAAAGGACAATTGTCCTTTAAGAAGTCATACTCCTAATAGGACTCTACCTCCTATTTATTACATTCGGTTTTTCTAACAGTAAAACAGTTACATAATAGATATCACATGTTTGAGAGACAATCCACCATCACTTGACATATTAAAAATGCCCCTAGATTTAGGAAACATAGTCCTACTTTTCAGGAGTGGATAATCTTCACTTTAATCATTAATCTGCCTATTGAGTTGGATGTGTGACACTCATTTTGAGTAATGAGTCTTTTCTGAGATGGCCTAATGTCAAGCTGGATGTCTCCAAATGGTTGATGTACTATTGGAACCCTTGGAAATATTCCAAAAACCCCTCGCTACGAAACAGGGAAGCTTAGGAAGTTTTGTAGCATATGAGATATTGCCTTTTCACCTATCTCCTTGCCACTTTTGCTGGAAAAAAACCTTTACTATGCCAAAAAATCTTTTAAAAAAACAAATCCCCTCCTTAATCCTTCAAAAAAAATAATTCTAGAGAAAAATTGCATATTCAGAATTTTCGTAGTGTTTTTCTGGTTTCAAGCGTGAAGCATGCTACGAAACCGTCTAAAAAACCAAAATTTGTTGTTTTTGTGACTGTTTTTCAAAAAATTGATCTCCAGGGGAAAAATTTAGGTTCTATGCAAGCCATGAACCTCATAAAACTTGTTTCAGCTCAACTTTTCACTCTTTAGGAGTTTCTTCTTCATTTACAATTAATTGGCTTAGGGGTTCTTCAACCACTCTCATCTTCAACCCTTTCTTCTCCAGCTCAACTTCGATCAATTCTAGCTACTCTTGAAGGCCTTCAACTTTATATCTTAATGCTATATTTCTATATTGTGTGTGTACGTTCATCTTCCTAATATGTTTTACCTCCCCTCTTAATGGTTGAGTCCATTTCAGCAACATTTTGGCATTTTCCAAATATTTTTAAACACTTGAGACTTGCTTATCCCATATTTTCCTCATATGTTAAAATTGAACCTTCTCATATCTGTGCTTATTTTCCTCTAGCTTCAAATCTAATATCACTTTACCTGATTCCTTCAGCTGTTCTTTGAGGGATTCTATTTCTTATTTTTTAACTATTTTCTCTTTGCCTTTTCACTACTTGATAACCACTTTTTCTTCTGCTGATGGAGAAAAATATATGATGCTTACTGGTTGAACATTTTTCTCTCTCTTTTTTTCTCTCCATGGAATTTTTTGCATGTTTGGTAATTGGCTTCCTTGGCTGAAATATGAAGCCAACATCATCACCTGAAAAATCTAATTTCTTAGCAGTCTTACCTTTCTTTAGTTTCTTCCACCATCTTCAATGTCTTCTGCTTACACTATTAGTGACTCTTCACTGTCAATTGCATGAAGGATATCCTCCAGTTTGCCTTTAGTTAATGTCTGGCTTCTAGTGATCCTCTTGCTACCTTGTTTGCTGACTTTATGTTTCTGTTTTTTAGGTGCTTCTTGAGAGGTGTTTGTCTTTTGCAGAGGTTCTACTCCTATGTCCACTAGTTTTGCATGGGATGATATTTTTTCTTCTTCAACTTCTTTTTCCATAGATGGTGATGTAGTAGTTCTAGGTTTTGAGGTTTTATTTTGAGTGACGACATAAATTTCATAACCACTCATAAACAAGAAATAAATCCAATCATTGTCTAACATTTTCAATTCTTCCAACATTAACAGCTTTATTAAACCATGATGAAAAAGAGATGTCTCATTGCCTTATATCTTGATTTGAACCTTATTTGACCTTTTCCATAAACTTCTGTATAAATAGAAAGGTAAGTCAAGTGATCTCTTACCTACAAAATGTAGAAGAAGTCTGAGATGGTATGAGTAGACCATGCGAAATCTTCCTTCACGGGTAAAATATTTTTGAATGACCATCAACAATTTTGCTTAATTTTCCTTCATAAAACTCTTAGGGATAGCATTAGTCAAATCAACTTCACTATGTTCTTGCTTGAGAAACTCCTTGCAATCCTGCATTGTGAATTTGATACGTTTAAAACACCCTTCACCACCTCTAGGGATCCCTATAGCTAATGATATGCTCTCTTGTGTCACTGTGAGGTTCAGAATTCCAACTTTTGATGTTGTTCCTGTGAATTTGATGGAAAATTCCTTTGAAACTTTTGAATGAAAACCTTGCAACCTCTGGCAGGATTGCAAGCAATCAGTCCTCCTGAAAGCCTCCATAGTAGTAGGGTCTTCATTGTGTAAATTCAAATCCATAGGTTCATACATGTGACAATGGCCACCCTTGTTCTTTTTCTTTCTTGTAGCCATTGATACTTTATAGTCTTCACTACCTCGCTTGCTAATGACACCTGCAAAATTTGAATTTGATCACAACCTACTTGGCTCGATGAAGCAGCTCTCCAGGGATAGACTGACATGCAAAGGTAAACCATAATATGACAAAAGGATATTGGGGTGAGGTTTAAAATTTTAACTGAAAGCTCGGGTTTCAATCATAGCACATGCAAGAAAAAAGGTTCATGATGCCATCAACACAACTGTGTACATTTGAATTTTATCATAATGACCTTGAATGACCTCCACCTTTACTAATCTAATAATAAACTGACACCTCATACAACTCTGAAAACCTTGGTTAAAAAACATAGTTTCGTACTGAAAACAATTAGGCTTATGACAGATTTTCTATGAAACTATTAGGTGGATTCATAGCGAAATTTGTAAATTTCTTGTGTAAAACGCTACGAAAATTTGAAAAACTAAAAAGTGTGCACTTTTGAGCTTAAATGTGGGGAATGATGATTGACCTAATATGGAACTGATTTGATTGAAGTGGCATCGATGGAGGTGGACATTAAACTTATATAGGCTTCAAAAATGAAAATTTTTTATATATCAATTTGAAATGTCTTAGGAAACCTCATCCATTTGGTGAATGACCAGCATGACCCTATCAAGAAAAGTTCCACAACTTAATGAGTGATAACAACCCCTGTGCAAATCCTATTCAAATTCATCCTCTCATTTGTTTTCATCCTGTGATTTCTCGAAACATATTTGTGCTTTGGCACTAGAATCTCTCAGGCTATTTTATTCTTTGGTGAAAATATAGTTGTGAGGAAAATTTTAAAGTTTTAGTTTAGCTAAGTGCCACCAAATAATATGCAGCCTTCCCAAGTATTCTTGTTAATACTATTTGATGGGCACATAACACGTGTCTTTTTCAGTCTAAGGATATTTCAAATGGGTGCGTTATTTGCCTCATCAAAAAAGTATGAATTGAATTTAATGTTGAGCTTAAGGTTTAGAAGCCTCATGTTCCCATTCCACCCTCAATCAACAATGGAATCCTGTAGGGATAATTTTATGGGCATACACAGGGCCATCCTCTAAACTTTGGCATAGGAATGATCTTGTTTCTTACAAGAAGCCATCATTCCTAGTCACATACTATCTAGGGCATGGCACAAATAACTTGGTAGAATTTACAACTTTGCACATATTACTTTTTGCGGCTAATCATAAGAATGTTGCTAAGCTCCTAGTTATGGGGGGTTCAAAACTATTTATTGGTTGGGCTTTGAATAAAGTGGAAATTGGAAAAATGCACCTCAAGAGGGTGAAAAATGATATTTATGATACCCTTGAAGATTTCTCATGGCTAACCTTTACACATATTTTATGGGAATTAAAGTCAACTACAAACTCCTTACCAAAAGACACATACAATATGCATATAAGTCAGTACTCCATCACTGAGATGCTCGACAAGGAAATAGTAGATCAAATTATCTTCTAACTTTGGTCGCTCTCTTTTAAGTTTTTACTCTAGTGTCATTTTTCCTTTTTGTTACAATTATATGCAAAGCTTAATGTATAACATATACAAAATATATCATAAATAACAATTTTGTGAACTGTTTTTGTATTCAATAAATGCTAAAAGATTACAGTGCCATATAAAATAGGATGAAATGTGCCCTTATTTGGTGGGAATGCCCAAAAAAGCCTAAAAGATGCAACCAATTTATATGTATTTCATAATTGCTATGAATACAATTACTTTTTTCTTATTATAAAAATAGAATAATTATAAAGTTATTTTAAATATACAATAGACAAGTTTAATGGGACATCTCAAATTGGTAATTGAAATGACGTGAAAACACACAAACTAAAAAATCCAAAGTGTAATCCCTCAGTTGCGACATAGTCTATGGAAAGGAGAATAATTCATAATACCCCAAAATTATAATGATAATGACCAAAATTAACCACGCGTCACAAGAGGATGAAAATAACCCAAATTCCTCTTAATTAAAAAAAATCTAAATATTCAAATCATAATATATAAATTTAATATAATTTTTAAATTTTTAAATTTCAAATTTATAATATATATTTACTAATTAAATATAAATATAAATATAAATACTAAATCATAATAAATTGTTTGTAAACTTAACATAAAACTAATAAATTAAATATTATTATCTCTGAAAATTTTAATTCTCCTTAAATAGCATTAAATTCCAAATTCCAAATTAATAATAACATGAGTCATTAGTTACTATAATACGATAATATATCTTTCATGGATTTGAAAATTAAATATTTTCCTCCCTATAACTTTAAACATGTGAAAATTTTGATCCATGCTAAATACATTATATGGTAAATGTATCCCACATAACATCAAATTCCATAATCGAAACCCACATGGAATAAAAGGGAACATAACACGTCAATGAGTAGAATATTTTAGTATCACAGTGATAATTTTAGAAGGTATCTTTATCTTGTTATAGAGTACAATCTTCTCACGAACTTATGGATTTGACTATTGATGTTCAGGGAACCTAGAACTCTGATTCATGTCAAATATGGTACTATTATTTTGTCCTTTTTCATGTCAAATATGTCAAAATCCATAGGTATGATTTCTCATCCACTCCTTTTTAAAATAATCAAGTGTTTTTTGTTTCAATGAATTGTTCTTAAACAATTCATAATTGCATCTTTAGACAGTCCACTCACCCCACTCATAAATTATCATAAATTATTTTTCTTTTTTTCCGGTAGAAGTGACTTACTCTCCACTATACAAAAACATACTGTAATGTTTATTATATACATAAATAATATTAAAAAACTTTATATATGAAAATAAATTATTTTCACAGACAACTCATATATACTTATTTATTTATTTATAAAATTAACCACCTATAAATAATCGGTACAAGTTTATCATCATTGTAATTCTATGAAGGTATGGAATTTTCAGTGATATATATATATATATATATATATATATATATATCTAATTTTCAATATATATATATATATATATATATATATAACTAACCAAAGTACTAGTGTTAGGTGAAATTGATGGAATCGGTATCATGGCATGGAATTTTTGTCATAGCGTGAAATCTAAAAGAAAGCAGCTTATGCTTTTTCATGTTGATTGGGAGCTTCAATTAAAATAAATATAAACATGCCCTCTAGTTACTATTCATTAGAATCCAAATACTCAAGTGTGTAAATGCATCGAAGGTCATGTAGGGTAAATGCTCAAATTTTATGTTTAATTTAAATGCTTTTTTTACCAATTCAACATTTTATTTTTCAACCGTTTATATGTTTTATAATAAAAATATAATAATAGTTTTATATAAATTTTTATTTTATTTATATTAATATGGATTAGCTAAAAAAATATTTCCTTTATGAGAAAATTTCATCTTATCTATGGGTTATTCCCCTAAATATTTGGATGGATTATTAGTCATAATATTTTGTTTTGGTAAGACTATTGGACCATATTAACCTTTCAACCTAATATTTATTTATCTCCCATATATATAATTTTTTGAGAAGAATAAATAGAAATATAATCTTTGAACATAAGAGTCAAAGAATATAACTGGAAATACAATAAACTTCTTTTTGTTTATGAGATCTAATGATATTTATGTTTAACCAAGTAACTTGTTAGTAACTTGTTAATCTAGGTAGCTTTTTTTGCTAAACTAAATGAACTCCCTTGAGCAAGTAATGATTGCATCAAACAAAACTTTGAGTTAGTGCTTAGCTTTTTTCTAGTGTTAGTCGTTCAATAAGAAAGTTTTTTATGCTCAAGTATAAAGCCCAAGTAACAATAGTATTTATGTCCTCTAGAAATATATATATATATATATATATATATATATATATATATATATATATATATATATATATATACTTCAAAGGTTAACACAATTAATTGAACACCCATCTATGGCATATTGTCAAGAGGGAGGCCATGTATCATATATTTGAATTGGTTGTGGCACTTGGGGTTACTACCCATTATTATGGCTAGAAATTTCCAACTTTCATTCGAATATTCCTGATAATATGGGGGAATATTACAAGGTTTTCCTTAGAATACACACACATAAACACACATAGATGAAAGGGTGAGCTCAATTGATTATACATGGGTCTTTTTTGAATCCCTTTAAGTGATGTACACTAGTGAACACCATTCAGTTTATTATGTGTGTCATCCATGAATATGGGGAAACATCCCTTAGGTTTCTTCATGAGGTTTTCCTTAGACACGCGCACACACACACTAGGAATTATCTCAATTGTTTGTCACTAAAATTATTTATATTTATTTATTTAATATGTATATGTATATAATCGAGGTCTTATTCCACTAGTGATCATTAATTTTGTTATAGTTTGGCTAGCTATATGTTAGTAAGTGCTTGGTTCAAATCCCTTTTGGTGAGTCAAACTAACATATGCCTTGAATATTAGGAAGTATCCTTTGGGTATCATCATAATATTGTCCTTACATGTGTGTGTGTGTAAATTGGAGGTGAAAATATTAGGGAAAACATAGTGTATGTTAATGGGTTTTCCAAGAATTCAATCAATAAATATGAGCAAGCATTCCATGGGCTCATCATAATATTTCCCACACACACACACACACGATGGTGGGTAGAGATATTAGTGAAACATAATTTTTTTCCCTAATATGTACCCCACCCCACCCTCATGAAATTTTGGATATAGTAGATATTAGGGAAAAGATATTAAGGTGGTGGTGCTACATACCAATGAAAACATTAGTGAGGGGATATTGTTTTCCTTAATATCTCCACACCCCACATCCCCATTTTTGACCACCCAAATTATGTTTTCCCTAAAATCCCCCTCCTTATAACCCCACCCTAATATCTCTTCTATAATATCTCCCAAATTGGACCTTACTATTTTTTTTTTCCTAACATCTCCCCCCACCATGTTCTCTCTAATATCTCCCCCCACTCAAAAATCATTATATATGGGTATGGGTAGGGATAATATTAGTGAAAGAATAATATGTTATTTTTTATTATCTAATATATCCTCCCACCCCAACACTTATTATGAGGGTCAAGATTGGGGTGGGGGAGATATAGGAAAAACATGGGTACAAGGGAGATTAAGAAAATATAAACACTAAATGTAGGTGCAGTTGGGGGAGATATTAGGGACAACATGATAGTGAAGGGATATGTTAAGGAAAAATTGGTGGGGGGGTATATTAGGGAAAACATGATATTATGAGGATGGATATAGGGGGAGAGATTAGGGAAAACATAATAATGGAGGGTGGGAATAATGAGTGTGGGAAAGAAGGGTAATATTAGGGAAAACCTATTATCCCTCATATATCCTCCCATCCCCATCCTCATATCTCATCTACTATGTTGTGCATAATATCTTCCCCCACCCTTATTATAAGGGTGGAAGTGATGTGTGATAAGAGGAAAAACATTATGTTTTCCACTATCTCCCCCCACTAGCATTATTAACCCCACCCTCATAATGAGTGAGAGTGGGGGGATATATTATGTTTTTCCTAATTTAAATCCCACCCTCCACACTCATTAACACCACCCCCACTCTCATTATGAATGTGGTTGTATTCCTTATTATCCTTCCCCACTCCCACCCTCATGATAAGGTTTGGAGGAAAAATTGGGGAAAACATACGGGTGGGGGTTGGGGTAGTTAATAGGAAAATTAATATGAGGGATGGTGGTGGGGTAATATATTAAAGAAACATATCATATTTTTCCTAATATATTCCACACCTATGATTTTATTAATATCCCTCCCCACATATTATTAATAAGGCTATTATGTTTTCTACAATATTTCCCCCACCAATGCCTTCTATAATAGCTTTCACCAACCAAGTATGGGGATGAGGGGAGATATTAGGGAATAGAGGAAAATATTATGGAAAAAATTATATATTACCTATTATCTAACACTTATTAACGGTGATGATGAATGAATATACTAAAAATATATATAGGATAGATATTAGGGAAATAGATTAGATTTTCTATAATACTTTTTTATGTGATTAAATCATAAAACACAAGAAAATATAGATCAACAACTTGAAAATAAGCCTCTCTGAGGGCGAAACCTCTGTTTACATCATCTAAGTGAACAATTCTTGGATGATTCAAATGAAAAGACATTCTAGGTATATATATGAGTCTAAAGGGTAAAAATATAATTAGGGCGTACATAACAATAATAATCTAAGGGATCAACAATAAAAATAGTGGTATTTTATGGGGAACAATGATAACAATATTGGGGAAACACTAGCATATAAGGACCTAACATGCCCCTCTCCTTCAAAAAATTGTTTTCCTCAGTGCTTGAGTAGTTTAAGATGATTTTGTATGAAATTCTCATCTTACCATGTGGAATATTTAGCAGGTAAGTTCTTCCACTTTATGAGATACTCTAAATTTGATCGATTACGTAACTGTCAGATTATTGTTTCTGTGATTACTTTAGGATACAATATGATTTTTACTTCCTCATCAAGTCTTGGAACTATAGTTTGAACTGGGAGCCTGTCACATATAACGTTATTTAAGCATGAAATAATGAAAAATGGATGTGCTCGGATATTTCAGATATCTCAAATTTTTATGCCATTGTACAAATATTTCACAACACCTTATAAGGGCCATAGTACTTGGGTGATATTTTGTTGCAGATGAACTCTCAAAAAGGTATGAGGATGTGGTAGCATTTCTATTCTACCAAATGTTGTGTAACTATATCACAAAACTTAAGAAACGATAGATTAGTCACTAGTGACTTGAAAATAAGCCTCTTTGAGGGGGAAACCTCATTTTACATCACATAAATGAACAATTCTTGGATGATTCAAATGAAAATACCTCCAAGGTATATATATATATATATATATATATATATATATATATATATATATATATATGAGTCTAAAAGGTCAAAATATAATTAGTGCCTACATAAAAATAATAATCGAAGGGCTCAACAATAACAATAATGGTCTTCTATGGGGCACAAAATAACAATATGCAGGCTACACTAGCATTATAGGGACCTAACATATCTCCCCTAACAACCACACTCATTAAACATAAAAAAATTTCCATAGTGTATCTCCCCACCCACACCCCCATAATATTGTTTCCTTAATAAAGTGAGAAAATATTACGTTTTCAATAATATAACCCCTCATTAGTATTGTGAAATAGGGGAAACTTAATTTGATTCCCAAATATCTCCCTCAAACCCCACCGTCACAAATAATATGGGTGAGGGTGTGTGTGGTGAGAGATATCAGGGAAAACATATAATATGCTTTACATAATATCTTCCCCAAAACCACACCCTCATTCTCCCCCTTAAATAATGTTTCAGTGGGCCAGGGGGGGTTATACAAGGGAAAAACATAATACATTTTCCATATCATATCTCCTAACCTACACCACCACTTTCATTCTTACACACACTCTAATGCTTTTTCCCCTAGTATAATCTCCCACAAACAACCACGCTTGCATTTTAACCCATACTCTAATCATTTTTGGGGTTGAGGAGGATATTATTTAAAACATAATATTTTTTCAATAATACATCCCCCACCCCCACTAGATATTAAGGAATACATAGTATGTTTTCAATAAAATATCCCACGACCACTAAATATTAGAGAAATTATATCATTGTATACCTAATATTTGTTTGGATGGGTGGGAGATATAATTGAAAACATATTAAATGACGGGGCTTGGAAATGAGTATCTTAAAGGCTCATTTGAAAACCTATTTCTGCCTAAATCATATATATTTTACCTTGTTAATATTTCTTTTTGATATTTTATCTGATAAACCACTAAGTTAATAAGGGTACTTAAGTAATATGGTCATTCTTATGTTTTTGTGGTTTTTGGTATTATAAGTACATTAATATGATAAACTAGTGAGAGGAACCCCACCAACAAAATTTTAAGGAAATATGGATATTTCTCTCGAGACTGTGAACCAGTGAGCTAAAGATTCTTGAGTTCTTAAGGCCACAATAGCAACGAAGCTTGAGTTTTCCAATAGAGTTGAGATTCAACAGACAAACTTCAGTTAATTTCAATGTTCTTGGAGGGAATAAAACCCAAATATCAAGGAGGATTGTTCCCTATTATTTATATAAATTGAATATTTTGAACCTCGTGATATTTAGTTCATTTTTCCTTTTGTTTTATAAGTTAATTTCACTACCAAGAGATATTTTTTAGTTTTGAAGGATCTATTGAGTTTTTCTATGTTAATGGATGTTTCCTATTCATTCCATTATTTTTCATTTTCTTGGTTTTTTGAGTTCCATGGGGAAGGCCCACCAAAAGGAATTCAAAAAAGCCTTTGTAGTTTACTTAGCCTCTTATTTTTTGTTTTTAATATATGTTTATAAATTGATAGTATAGAAGTTTTTAGGCTTGCATTTATTTCTCTTCTTGTAAGAAACAAAAATCTCATAGATTGTTTCTCTTTAGAGAATATAATTGATTAATGGATTTTTTGTAAGTTAGTTGAGTGATTCTGATGAGAAGTAAGAAATTTCATACTCATTTAAAAATTTATTTGGTTAACTATCTAATTTGCTATGGAAGAATGCAATTTCTTCTAGCTCTATGAATGTTCTTATAGAATAGCAAAAAACCTTTCATTTTAGCATGTTCCTCTACACCAATGCATATGCTTTCTATAATACCATTGATGGAACCATACAATGTGGTTTAATAGAAGAAAAATTAGGAATGAATAATTTATTTCTTTGAATTGATTATGTGTTTATTCTTTCTTTTTACTTAATTACAAAAATAGATTGATAGCATTCTTTTCTTTCTACAATTTAGAAATAATAACCCTTTCCTTTATTTGAAACATTTCTTTAAATTTGAATTATTTTTTATTGATTAAGTAGGATTTTTTTTATTAATTTCCCTTGAAATTAAATTTCTACAGTAGCTATGAAGTGATTTCCCTTCAGTTTAGTCATGATATTAAGACCCAAGGTGACATTTTCCCTTAATTAGATATGATCATTGGCATAATTTTTTGCAAAATAATGACAATTAAATGTGACTTTCACACATAGTGAACAATAAATCTTAAATTTGTACAAACCTTGGGTTGATGATTAAATCTGTAGCAATAGGAGGACAACGTTCTTGTTGTGATTATCAACCATATCACTCTTTCGCGCCATTTTTGTGGACGTGATAAAATGTTGCATTTTTTTTTTTTTGGATAAAAAAACATATAATTACATCTCTAGAAAACATGTATGCCTTGACTTAGAAACAAGACAGGATAATGCGTATCAAAAACTCCCAACTCTAAACCAAGAACTGACAATCAAATGCAACAAGTTGATTGTTTTACTTCATCTCCACAAGAGTATAAGAGATTAAAAACTTCTTGATCTAGGTCATAAAATGAATGAAACTAAAGGAGTGAAAGGAAATGAAACAAAAAAAAATAGAAGTATAACAACTATTGCAGTAATAAAATGAAAACCCAACCTCTATTAATAAATAAAATAATAGAATATTGTAGAACACAAATTGGTTAGAATGGTGTTAGCTATATCTAAAGAGAGAAATATGGTGATTACAGAAATTTACACAAGTTATTAAAATAGGCCGAAAGAATTAACATAAATAAAGAACCTTATAATTCAAAAACCATAACCCTATAACATCAAGTGCCAAAATTTTTGTGAACCACATGGTGGTTAGTTCATGCATCAACTTTTTGGGGGTGAATATTTTGTATACAATATCCATTTAGGGTGCATAATATATAATTGTAAAAATATATAAGGATTACAACTCTCAATTAGGGGAAAGAAATCCCATTGAAAATATTGGCCCTTAAAATTCCCAAAAAAAGTTCATTTAGGGCCTGAAAATGGCCTTGAAGTTTGGGACCCAAAAAATTAGAAAAAATGCTAGGAAGTTAGAGAATTATTGAGTTGGTATAAGAGATGGGTGACCAAAAATATCCACCTATAATATCCCTCCCTCATTAGGAAGACACTATATACATTTAATCAATTTCTTTGATCATATGGGGAAACTTCTACTAAATTTGGCTCTTGGTGAGCCACTTACAATGGTGAAGAATTTTCCTTGCTTGCAAAACCTAATAGAGTTGTCTATTTTGTTGGCTAATATCTGTTGTCTTTGTGTCCATTATATGATCCTTTTGTCCAATTTAATGAATCAATATTGAGTTCTATGGGGTCCAATTTCTTGGATGCCTTTCAAGTGTCCAACAAAGGTGGAATTTTTTGTCAAAATATGTCCACATTAAATACTTGGTGCAAACCAAGGAAAGGGGGAATATTCAATTCAAAATAACTTAACCCATAGCCTTTGTGATTCTGTAAGGCCCATATCATATTGGTCTAAGTTTCCTATGGGATTTTTTGGGGCACTCTTTCCATAAATTCAAGAACGCCTTATCACTAATCCGAATCTTCTATGAAACACTATGTTGGTCATGTTGTTGTTTGTACTTGGAATATTTGTTTTTATATAGCATATAATGACACTATTGTTGTAGGTGTGAGATAAATTAAAAAAAATTGGGCACTCTATGTGATTTTAGCTAAGTAGCATATGACTCTGTGAGTGAAGATTCAATGGGAATAACTACATAAATTTTAGCCAATGGTTGTAACCCCAAATAGACCCAAAAATAATTGTGGCTAGTAGTGTTATGGAGCTCTCTGTTATAGAAATTTTGAACTTATGGAGGTATTTTGTCTCATGTAAATGGATGCTTGGAGTTGCACGTGTAATATATGCACAACCATCATGTTGAGCACTTCTATTTGACTATCGGTTTTGGGATAAAATTCTCCTAATTTGGTTAACTCGATATCCATCATATACCATAGGTTGGACCAAAAGGTTCTAAGAGAGTTATATCCATATCTAGAATAATGGTTTAAGGTATCCCAAAACGAACCCAAAAACTCTCAAAAAATAGTTTAGAAGTGGTTTCAACTCTAATAATCTTCTTGCATGGTGCCAAAATGGATATCCTAGAGAAATGTCGAAAAACCTCAAACACACAACCATTATAATTCTTGGTGGAGGGTAAAATTGACATATAATCCATGGATACTGACTCATATGGATTTCCTAGGGTAGGTAGTGGTGTGTACAAGTCTTTCTTCTTTATGGATGGCTTAGTGTCAACACCAGCAACACATAATTTGATATCTCTATGTACATCCAACCAAAGCTTTGTCTAGTAGAAATACTTATAAAGTACTGCTACTATATTATCCACACCAAATTTCCCTTCCAACTAACTGTAATTTTCCTCCTAAGTTATCATGGCATGCTTACTTGAAGGAACACAAATCTTGTTGGATAAAAATTAAATTGATGAAAGAGTTAAAGTTACTTGGTCTACAATGGTGATTATGGGCACATGGTTTTAGTTGTCCATGAATTTGTGCTTGTGGAATGAAACATAGGTTTTTAACCTACAAAGATAATTCTTGTGAAATAATTCTTAATAGAATAGATTCAATGGAAAACACACAGATTAACATAGATATTTTATCTTGGAAACCCAAACTACAAAAACATGTAAGTTTTTTCAATATATCATATTTAAAATATTACAATGCAATATGTATATGGCGTACCATTCATAAATCCAAAATCATTAACCCTAAATTACAAAAAATATTTAGTTCCTTTGAATGGATCTACAAAACAATGGGGAAACCACCATGTTCCCAAAAACCACTAAAAATCAAATCCACATGTTAAAAGTTTCCAAAAATGGATGCAAAAAACCACCCATTGTTTTTTCAAGGTGTTTCCACAAACCCCATGTATAGAGGATATCACTCCCTTGAATTATCCCCAAACACGGGGGGGAGCGGGTTGCGGGGGGTGGGGGTGTTGGGTGGGGTGGAAACACCCTATTATGCCCCTATGTGATCGTTGAATATAAATTGTGCATGGGGTTAGTCATGACACATACCCAAATTTATCCCAGTAATTGTTTTCTCTGCATACAGGGGCCATAAGAGTACATAGTCAACAACCTAAGGCCATGATTCCCATTGTTTCTAAACACAAAGAGAAATTCTCATTGGTCATATATTTTTTTAATACATTCACAACATCCTTCAAATTATCCACCTATACCAACAACATCGTATTGCCTTCAATCATATCCTTGACAAAGTGATACTAGACACGAATATGGTTTGTATTTGAATGATAATAATGGTTCTTATCTAACAAAATTTCACTTTGGTTTGCATAATATATCCTTATAAATTATTGTATCAACCTAATACCAAGACACAATATTGGTAGCCATACTTATTTCTTTCTCGCATGAGTGGATTCCATGTAATTAAATTCTATAGTTTAGAATGGCACTTCAAATTATATTTTCTTCAGAGACTACAATATTTTTTTCCTTCTTCTACTCCACTCCCGCAAAAAATAGAACTATGGAACCCATCACTAAAAATACTTACAATATCTTGTACAAAGTTCCAATACAAACTCCCCTCCACAATACCATTGGTCCTAATACCATCCTACAAGTACCCATTTCAAACATTTTCTTACACATGCATCTCTTATCTTGCTTATAGAACTAGAATTTCTAGCTAATCATGGGATGTGCAGAACACCAAGGAGTGTTCGAATCCCTCCACCTATGATATTAAACTTGATTTTTCCACATCCTATGAATTTATCTTTTGATTCATCTCCTAATAAAACATCATAACCATCAAACCTTTCGTACTTGCAAAACCACTCCCTTGTCAGGAGTCATATGAAAGTATGTACTTAATTCAACCAACTATGCATCATGATCTACATGTGTACTTGAAGAATCCAAATACACATCCACTCTTTCATTTGAGAAGGTTTTTAGTTCTACAAAAGTAGCTTCTTCGGTTCCCTTCCATTTCCTAGAAATTTCATATTAGCAATCTTTCTTATAATGCCTACTTTTACACATCTCCAACATACCTTCATGAAGTTTCCTAGAGATTTATATATTCCTCTAGATCTACCTCTAGTATCTACCACTTGAGGACTTAATTTTATTTATATTATGAGAGTGTCCTACAAGCAAGGCATCTCCATGCTGTATTTTCATTTTTTCCTATATCATCCCCTTCGATAACAAGGATGAAGCTATTTCTTCATAATTTAAGAGATGCACTACTACCTATGGAATAAATAAGATTATCCCATGTGTCTGGTAGAAAACATAGAAAATTCATGCAATTATCTTCTTCTAAAATGCTGATTTCAATAGATAATAACTTACTTACCACAATATTTAAGGCATTCATATGCTCTATCATTAAGCCTCCACCATTCATTCTTAGGTTATATAACTTCTTCTACATGAATAATGTATTAAATAAGGACTTAGACTGATAAAAATAAAGTGACTTGTCTTACAAATCCTTGGGCCAAGTTTAATCACTACAAGGAAAAGACCCTCTATCGGATTTTTTTGAGGAAACCCTTATAAAAATAGCCTAGATATCCATTTGTGGTGGAGGTTTCTAGAGGAGGTTGGAGGGTGGAGTTTTTAGTGGTTGTTTTTTGTCCGGTGCATTTCTCATCCTACACTACACTGGTGCATTCAACTTGAAAAGTGTCGGTGCGTACTACAAATTGGCACACCAGGACACTGCACTCTCCATACAAACCTATACGTGTGTCTAATTACTATAGCGCACCGGTGTGCTACACATCTTCAGCCTTGGTGTGTAATAAAAAGACGCGCTAAAATTGAAACATCCCAATGGGCTTGGAAGAAACAGCCTAGCGCACCCCCAAAAACTGCACACCCGAATAAGGTTAAATAAAAAACAATTATGGCCAAAAATCCACATTTTTACTTCTTCAGTGCTCTAGATCTCTCAGGCACCGGTGAAAATTTCCCTTGTGTGAGGCGCCCTACCATCGATTCTCCCATTTCACGCACTATCACCATCGATTGCCTACCATATCGATTTTAATTTTTGAAAATGGTGGGAAAATTTAGTTTTTCAAATTATAAAACAAATATGCCTCCTCAATGCCCAAATGTATAGGTATTTTACTTGTTTCTCTATAATTCAAATTTTTAGCGCATCATTTTTGTAAAAAAACTTATAATTCACCCTTTAATAAAAAACAGTGTAGCGTGTTCGAGTCATTCGGCTAACACTAGTTGACGGTGCTGCTTGTACATTTACAAGCCGCACCACAACCGGTGCTAATAGTAGCCGTAGTGGTTTGGTGTAGTACCGAAACGGTGCACTGTGTTTTTTTTTAAATAGATAAAATGCAGTGCGGTTGGTTAACCGAATGCACTATTGAATATGCCCAAGCTTGGGAGGGCGGTGCACTAACAAAACTATGGGCCCCGGGGTAGATATTTTGGTCAGTGCATTGCCCTCTAGACACCAGTCCATATTCAATGGTGTGGTCATGTAAACAACCACACCGTTGACTATGTATTGATGTTAGGAGGGCAGTGCGTTGACTAAACTATACGCCTCAGGGCACATAGTTTGGTCAACGCAACTCCCTCTCGATATTGGTACATAGCCAATGGTGCGGTTGGTTATACCACCACACCATTAACCATCTAATGATGCTAGGAGGGTGGTGTTTTCATAAAACTATCCACCCCAGGGCTAGTTGTTTGGTCAGTGCACCGCCCTCCCGAATTTGTACATAGTCAATAGTGTGATTGGTTCAATGACCGCACCGTTGGCCATTAACTAATGTTTGGTGGTGCATTGACATAATTATCCACCCTAGGATGGATAGTTTCATCAACATATCACTTGAGAAAGTAAATTTCATAAGGCAGAAGGCTAAAATTTCAAAAAGGCACCAAAGGATTTGGTGCGTTGACAAAATGTACGCACCTACACGGTAATATTAATTATTTTTAGCACCATTTTTTTTCAAAATTATATCTATATATATATATATATATATATATATATATATATATATATATATATATATATATATATGTAAATACATTTCTCATTTAATAAAAATTGTATTTAATATGTGAATCATTTAGCAACATCAAAGGAGAGAAGAGAGGGAATGACAAGAACATATGGTAGACCAATATAACGTGGTTCGTGTGTGGGATTCACGAGAGAGGGAGAGACTTATGTACCCTCACCCTATTACGACAGCCACCCAGGCACTCCTAATGGTGGTAGGCCTCCTCAAGTTCTATGAGGAGGCTACATCCCTAAAGGGCCATAATGGGTTATTCCAACAACTTATCTTCAGGTGGAATTCCCACCGACAGAATTTCCGGGTTGGTCCTAACCAGTGGTATAAACCCATTGAGGAGGACATGTATTTTATTACTGGCCTATCAAGGAGAGGTCAGGATTTTCCCTTGTTCCCAGAGGTCCCAGTCAGCTATGCAATAGGGAGTCAGTTGGTGTACTCTCAGAGATACATTAGCGCGTATATACTGTTTATTGTAGATTTCCATGTCTCTCGTGGTCAATTACGTATTTCTTAATTTGGTGGAGAGGAGGTGAGCTGACTCTCACTACTAATTTTGACAATTGCACACCATATCAGTGACAGGAAACACATTAGTTTCCCGCTTTTCTTTTATGTTGATTATTTATTACAGGTGCCATGACTCATGAGGTGGTCTACGATTTTTTTGCGGTAGTTTTGTATAGAACTATATAAATTTTGTGCTTAGGAACAAGCGAGGGTGAACTTCCCTTTTGCTTCAAAGCTATTTCATTTATTTTTTAGAGGTTTCTAGAGACGAGGACTATTTTCTTTTGGCAACCTCTTAGGTTGATGATGCATGTACAGATGCAGATGTGGGGACAAATGATGCCCAAGAGGGGTGAGTCTGAATTTTCTGTGAGGATATTTCATGATGCACTGGAGTTGCTATCATGTGTTGATGATCACGCATTCATTCTGGTCCCATGTCCATATGCTGGTTTTGATTGGTGAGGGTGTGCCAACATCCTCTTCACAATTGATGAGCTACCAAATGATAGAGGTAATATTACTATTTTCTTCAAATTCATTCTAACATGTTCTTTAACTTGTTTTTATTAAATTGTTTAATGAAATTGTATAATTATTATTGTGTACTTATATATATTTTGTAGATAATTGGTCATTTGTGGGCGATGAGATGCCACCGCCACCAAATGATCCAGGTGTAGATCTTGATGATGATCAGGAGATGGTAGATGTGGAGGATCAGACTGGTGACAGACCTGGTCCTAATGATCATGCATAGGTACCAGTGGGTGTGAGGCATAGGCCTGACACTAGATTTAGGATGGAGTTGGGCAACTAAATCTGTCGACTCCTAGTGGAGGAGGGAGTCAGGCCGACCACTATCAGAGAGATATAGGTCGATGATAGGCTAACAATGATATGGAGAGGCATGACATGTGATATGTTTACCCTGATGCGGAATGTCATTGGAGCTACCATCTTAGTGGTGTGGTTGAGGTGGGTCATTCGATGTAGGCATGGTGGAGACGCAGTACATCGATAATCAAGCAACAAAACATCATATGATGATCAAGATTAGGGATGTGATCATTATTCACCTCGTGCCAGATATGAGCAGCTTGCAACATCCAGTAGTCATGATCATGAGTATTTTGGACCATCCACGTCGAGTCATCATGAGCAGCCTACATCATCCAGCAGTCATGATCATGCACAGGCTAGATGATCCACGTCGATTCATCATGAGAAGCTTGTAGCATCTAGTAGTCATGATCATGAGTAGGCTGGACCATCCACATCGATTTATCATGAGTGGGAAGTTGATCCTGATCAGCATGAGGCACCTCCAGATCAATAGTCACATGATGATCGACATTTATCTGAGCTTGTCGAGGCTACAACATTGACTGAGCAGGCCTCGACTAGTACTACTATTGATGTGCCACCAGTTGATATTTTACATTTATATTATAGTTGTATATTTTTTACATTATATATATAGTCCATCTCTTTTATGTTCATGTTGCAGTTGTACTTAATTTACATGTTGGTGATCACCATGACGTGTATATTGTTAGGTCATGTTAGATATGTTCATTTAATGTGCAACTTGCAGATAGATGTGTATGTGATAGTAGTTATTTGACATGAGATGTATATTTGATGTTTTTGTTGTGATGATGTTATACAATGGTTGTGTTTTGTTAGATGATCATGATCACGATGATTAGATGATGTTAGCGAATTTGAATGTGTTTTTTAGTTGAATATGATGTGTGTACGATGGTTATCATAATCATGATGTCTATTTTTAATATTAAATCATGATATTTATTAAATATTATGTTATGATTGTAATTGTAATTGAAATTTTAATTTTAATTGTATGTAAAATTATAAAATTGTAATTGTATTCGTAATTGTAATTGTATGTAAAATATTTGTAAAATTTTAATTGTAATTGTAATATTTAATCTATTGTGAAATGATTGTAATTGTAATTTTATATATGCAAAATTAAAAAAATTCTAATTCTAATTTTAATTTTAATTGTAATTGTACTTATATTGTGAAATTGTAAAATTGTAATTATAATTGTATGTATTGTCATCATTCAATTTTATTAAAATTTTTAAATTTGTACATTTGTAAAATTGTAAATTAATTGTCAGTTTTGAACCATAACTACCATAAGTAAAATGAATACCATAATTATTGTTAAATTACCATAATTGTAATTGTAATTGTATTGTGAGATTGTAAAATTGTAATTATAATTGTATGTATTGTCATCATTCAATTTTATTAAAATTTGTAAATTTGTAAATTTGTAAATTTGTAAATTAATTGTCAATTTTGAACCATAACTACCATAAGTAAAATGAATACCATAGTTATTGTTAAATTAACATAATTGTAAATTTGTAAATTTGTATGCATATAAATAATTATAAAATAATAAATCTAGAATAATATGAATTTTTGTAACATAATAAAGTTTAAAAAATAATGAAAATAAATTCATGTACTTTAGAATTATCATTATTTTATTATGATCTTATATATATATATAAAAGAACTTTATACAGTACGCCATTGTTTTCGAGATCAACATAATTTCATATTATCAAGTGAAATTAGTTTAACATTAACACAATACAAATTACCAATTAATTCAAAATACATATTATAATGTTTCGAAAAAAATAGTGTTAGTTATAAGGTAATTAAGTCCTTTTCTTTATAAAAATCCATCTTAAAAAGTATAAATGATGAAATAACACATGTACCATATCACTCTTGGTTCTCATGATCACCCTCATTATCTTACGGCTCGCATGTCATGATAACACTATTGTTCTCAAAAATATGTTTTGATCTAGGGTCATGTCTCAATATGAACCACACTTCCCTATCCAACACATCTGGGTAAAAAAAAAACTCGTTTGCAGTGTTTGGGGAAAACATAGGACTCCTTAGCTCCATCCCACATCTTTGTAGAGTTGATACATATCAGCCTACTATCATGATATTCATTTACATTATTCTGATCAAAGGTGTCCCACCACCTACACTGAAAAATAACACATTGGAAAGAAAAGAAACCCACTTCATTAATCTCTTGTATCTTTTCGACGTATCATAATGTCCCTCGTACTAGGTTTTGATCACGATGGCTAGATCGACTAGATTCATTGAACTTGACTTCAACTCCACGGTCTTGTGTCATGTTTCCATCATTGGCATTTTCTGTGTGAAAATGGTGTCCATATGCTCTCATAGATCGAAACAAATGCACTTAGAAAAAAGTTAAAAAATCATAGTTTCATCTGTCTTATAATAACCCAATAGTTAAATATGGAATATAGATGTAATTAAATTTCAAATTTTCATTATTAAGTTTAAAATTTACATAAATATATTATTACCGAGTGGGTCCACCCAATCCCTACATTTAGCACATCCTCTTCAACACACAGATAATTGCTGGTTGCACTATATTTCTCTCTAACTTGATCAGCAGCCCAACTGTTGGGACATATTTTATTTTAAATGATCGGAATAAGGAACACTTCTACCATTCAACCGTCTGAATTCTTTCCCATTACCATCCCATTTCATCCTCTTTTGTCCATACAATGTGACCCACGATTGTGTCACTTCATAATTGTAAAGAATGAATTTATTGATTGCTTCAATTTCTGCATTCATTGATGAAATCAAACTGACATATAGTACATATGAGATAAAAATATTCATTATATCGAAGTTCAACATGAATATTTACTTTTTGTAAATTTGAAAAATTATAAGTCGCTTACTGTTGGAACGGGATCTCCTAACAAGCTACGAAACTGGTCCATTTTCATTATTTTTTATTATATTTAGTATAGCGCAGGGGTTTTGGAGTGGGTCAAAGCCCTGAACGCATTGTAATGGGTCGAAGGGTAAACTAGGGGTCCAAAAACCGTGTGTTGCAGACCATAGGAATGTTGAGGCTAGATTTTTATAAATAGAGATGAATTTTGGATTGTAAAGGATAGGAATTGATGAGCTATTGATGCGATCTGTTGTTTAATCTATCTATTTTGGTTTTGGGGAATCGACTCCTGTTGGCTATGTGCGCAGAGATCCTAGTCCAACTGTGTGCAGACCCTTCTGCGGTGTGCGCAGGTTGGGAAGGGAATTGTAAGGAAAGACTGATGAATGAATGAATGAGAAGGATTATTAGAGATCTGAATCTGTGAGTACTATTGTATCAATTGTTGATAATTGCTATGTTATGTATTTTCTGTCTTTCCACTACGAAGGTCTGTGTACTAAATGCTTGGATCTAGATCTATTTCGCTCTATTTATATAATGTTTTGTTGATGTTATAGAAATCATATAATTATAGATCTAGTGCACGTGGATTAAGATATACACATAATTAACCCTGCATGGAAACAAGGTAATTTGGGAATTACGGAATAGAGCGCAGCTCTGCTTGCCTTACCCTTCCTTTCTCAGGGTGTGGAAACCTAGTTCCAGCACCCACCCATACTACTTTGGGTGAGACTATGACCCGTGAAAGCAGGTCAATGTAGAAAGGGCCAGTAGTATAGGGGTTTGTTGGCAAACCTTGCACACCAAACTTGGGTCAGCACCCCTCAAGCCAACAAATAGTTTCGTTGCCAGGACTAGAAGAAGTGTGAGAGAGGAATCGAGTAATGATAAGAGAATACTAGAAGCCTGAGAGAAAAGAGATCAAGGACTAGTTCGAAAGACAGATCTAGGAGTTCACAGTAAAATAAAATCGCAGTGAGAAGTTAACGATAGAAAGGTGGAAAAATAGGTATGCCCTTACTGAAAGCTATGAAATATTCTTTGTGACTTTTGCGATTAAACTCCAAGAGTGGCCGGCCAAATTGGTGGAATTCTAGAAGTGCTGGAAGGATGGGCAGGTCACTTTGTGGACCCCAGATTTACTTGAACAACTTGAGAAAAATGATAATACTTTCACCCGCACGGTGGATCGCTGGGTGGATAGTGTGCTGGGAGGATTTGTGACAGAATTTTCCATTGATCAGTTCGTATCATACTTTGAAGCCGAACGATGATTCTTCAAAGGATTTCGAGGAAAATTCCTGAGGACGTTACCATTTCTGATCAAGAAATTACTGTGTGAAAAGAGAATTCTATGTAGTCATACTGATTGAATGACCTCGGATCTAGATAGGAGCGCGAACCACAGTGGTAAATACTATCGGACCAACCTTGACGAAGGGAGATCCACCTACAATCCGTTGCAGGAACCTACTGCATAAGATCCCCCGGCTACATCACCACCTCGTACGCGCAAAGGTAATAATTTGCCTATATCGCCACCCCCCCTAGACAGTGATATGGTTGCGCATTTGAAAATACCTACCTTCAAGGGGGTAGGAGACGAGGATATGGACTAGTTTTGGTTTGTGGCAGACTCTGTCTGGATTGCACAGAATGTGGCAAGTGACATGATAAAGAGGGCGTAGCTGTCTTTAGTATTCAAAGACAGAGCTCTGGAATGGTATATGCAATACGTTGCCCAGAATGGGACTGCCTCCATTCAAGATATCAAAGATGCTCTGAAGCAACAATTTCAGAAGCTGAAATATTATTCCCAGCTGGTAGCGGGGGTAAAGTACTTCAAAAAAGGTGCGTTTGAGTCAGTATGGGAGGCTGATCAGCGATTAAAGAAGGAAATTAGGGAAGGAGGGTTTGAGTATGATGATATACAACATACGAAGTGGTTCATTGCCATGTTTTTACCTCACCTGCGTACACCGATGAGTCATTAGACCTTTGAATCATAGGAGAAAGATGTGGAAGTCGCTATGAAAATAGAAGCTGCACCTCGAGAGGATACATCAACAGGGGTACAAAAAATCTAGGAAAAACTTGGGGCTATGCATATGGAGATACAGAACCTGCAAAAAGTGGGAGGAAAGGACATCTGCGTTGATCTTTGGTGCATACGTTGCCGGGCGTCTGGCCATACGAAGGATCAATGCCCTCTCTTGACTGATTATATACAAGCAAGAGGGCCTAGTCCAGTATGCCCAGGGGTAAGTAGGGAACATGTCCTGTTGTGACCAGGATCAAGCGGATTTGCACTATGGTGTGATGGTCCTCAGGTAGCAGGCTTACATGATACGAACCATTGCCCTCAGCTGGGTGCGTACGTCCCGGAACTAAAGCAACAATGGTGTCAATTCTGTCGATCAGTGGGACGTGATGAGAAGAACTGTCGAACATATGACTTAATTATGGATCGTGGAATCACTTGGGGCTCGTGTAAATCAGACTCCTAGATCAAGACCGCTCGGTAACGAGACCACTCACCTGAGGCAGGGAGGTTGGGGGGAGGAAGGTGCAGTTTCTATATCAGGTCGCCAATATGTTATAACCTGGGAGAAATAGGCAACCAGAGAATCAACCCACTGTGCCTTCAGCAAATAACTTAGACACCACCATGAGGTATAAGACTAAACAATTAATATCTAAGATGTAGGAAAAGCAATTACTCCACACAGACCGTATGAGGGTTAAAATCGAAGCCATTGAGAGGGGATCCAAGTGTAAAAGCTATGACATCGTAAAGGCTAATACTAGAAACAACATAATACTTTTTGTAGAGTGCCTTGTAAGAATAAGTGGGATCATTGGTGCCTCATGATAAAATTTTTTGTAGATCGTAATAATTCACCTTTTGAAGGTGTAGTCCAAGTTTATATGAATCTATAGGCTAAGTAGGGAAATCTCCTAGCATTATCAGACATCATGTTACTTGGCTCCACCTTGATCCCGAGAGGGAGGATGGCGACAAACCTGGGATGGTTGTGTAAATGCACCGGGAGAGAAATGCGGTTAACTGCGCAGATCAGAGACTATGAAATAGATCAGGTTATCTTATATCTTGGAATGGATGCCAATGTCTTACCAAAAAAAACATGGCAATGAATGGGAGAGTATAAATTGGAATGGTCCACTATCCAGCTGCGAATCGAAAATCAACATAAAATCATCCCTCTGGGTAGGTTACCAAAGGTCATGGTTGACATTGCAGGGGTCAGGGTCCTAGCTAATTTTAAAGTAATAGAAATAGTTGAAGACGCGAACCCCTACCCTGCGCTCCTCAGACTAAACTAGGAAATAGACATGGGGGGGGGGGGGGTCATCAATACCAAGTAGAAACACAAGATGGTGTCAGAAAACAAGGCATGGTCATACATTCTCAGATCCAGTGGAAGGTACGCGGTATATAGAGCCAACCTATGAAAAGGAGGAATTAGATCACATTTATAAGATAACTGCGTAGGATGAAGATCGGTTTAAACCCGCAGATGAAGGAATGCCATGTTGGGAAAAGGATAACGAATTTTTTTTCGACTCCGATGATGAGCTGGAGAATTGGCAAGGTCAGTTGCATGAGGTTTCGATGCTTCGCAGCCTTCAGACCATCAGAAATTTCCATTGCATCTCTACCACATAAAATAACCTTACCCTCCCAGGAGGATGTAGGTGATAATCAGTAGCCTGAGAAACCTAATATTCCCACAAAACACAGGCCAGAAGCACTACCGCTAACCCGATGCGAAGCACCTACGTAGGGACCAGTATTCTTTACTCATGGGAATTATTGGAGTAGGGTGATCTTGCGTAATAAAACCTCAGTGTCCAAATGGGCTCCAAGGTCAGTCGACCTACGAAGATACCTACTGACGTGCAACACTCAACGGTGTGATAGACCCTTGCCCAAACAGACTCACCAGGGTACCCCTGACCTATAGACGCGTAGGATTATAGACCTGTCTACAACCATGTATATCCGGGAGAATCTACGAATATCTCAAGTAATAAATAACATAAGAATGTATGATGAAGCCTTCTCCCACAAGGAAATTCCACCCACGAACAACATAAAGGTCTCGAAAATACTACTGATCAACTTGCAGGTACACCTCGCGTCAACCCCCATTCAAGGTATGTAAATGACCTCCAAACATCATCCATGGTTTGACATTCCATGGACACGACCTTGGGCATGAAGGATGACTGTTAGCACATCTTGATTTAAGGATAAAAGACACTCGCAAGCACAAAAAACAGGCGGAAGATCATCAATGCAGCCATTTATGGTAAGCACGGTCCGACAAATTGAGGTTACGTGCCACGCACGAGCTACCTCTCCATTAAATAGCTTCGGCTGGGGCGTGAATAGCTGGAAAACTTCAAGTGAGGGTATTTATTCACCCTTCAATATGCTTTGGCTATCTGTGTTCTGGTTTTTTGTGTTCATCCATACTCTCTGTAACGCTCGTCTCTCTGTTAAAAATATGGACCCCAACTTGCCAAAATAACTGTTAAGAGGACTCGCGGATGTTGAGTGCAGTAATAGGAGTGAGCACGGGCTTCCGACAAAAAGGATTATCTGCGAACCACACTCAAAAGGAACACTGCGGTACAGGGACATGCTACGACTTCTCCGTTGTTTCCGAATGCCGCCCACTAGAAGAAATGTATGTTCACTCCCTCGCGCTGCCCTAGTTCGCACTTCTGACCCAACTACTGTGAATGTTCAATTATACTTAGCACAGCTATCTAGTACAGAGTTACAGGGACTATCCTCCAAAGTGTTGCGAGAGGTTCGCTGCTGTGACTGAGACAGGAGACAGTAGTATGACATGCCTCTAGAAGTACGATTCCAACAGATCACTGTGGTCACTGATGCAATGTGTATTATTAAGGAGTAGCTGGCACAGGGAGCCCAATTGGTTGAAACAACTACGCAGCTATGGATGAAAATACAACACCATTCCACACTTCAACATGTCCACCAAGAATTACAATAGGCAGAAGTAGTTCTGGAGCAAGTCCTAGTCTCCACACCTTCCCCCGTCTCCACACCTTCCCTCGTCTCCACGCAGCACCCAGCCTCCATGGACAGGATTGAGGACCTTCGCCACTCCAAGAAGGTTTTTCGAAAATGGTTGAAGCCATGGTCTAATACTACACTCCAGCTTTCACACGATACTCAGTCTGCCATCGCACACCTCCACCGGCTGTTAGAATGGGTTGCTACAGATATATATGGTCCTACCTCTCTGGCACTATTCAACATTGTGGAACAAGCTGTGGCCCAAATACAAAATGTACTCCCTCCACTTCTCCGCAGTCTAGCTACCTTGCGCACCAGATAGAAGCTGCACCAATGTAGTGACTCGGGACGAGTCACAAGATTGTTTTGGGGGACTATTGGAACGGGGTCTCCTAAAAAGCTGTGTAACTGGTCCATTTTGATTATTTTTTATTATATTTAGTATAGCACATGGGTTTTGGGGCGGTTCAAAGCCCCGAACGTATTGTAATGGGTCAAAGGGTAAATTAGTGGTCCGAAAACCATGGGTTGGGGACCTTAGGAACATTGAGGCTAGATTGTTATAAATAGAGATGAATTTTGGATTGTAAAGGATAGGAATTGATGAGCTATTTATGCAATCTATTGTTTAAGCTATCTGTTAGGGTTTTTGGGAATGGACTCCTGCTGGCTGTGTGTGCAGAGATCCTAGTCCAGGTGTGTGTGGACCCTACTACTGTGTGCACAGGCTGGGAAGGAAATTGTAAGGAAAGATTGATGAATGAATGAATGCAAAGGATTATTAGAGATCTGAATATGTGAGTACTATTGTATGAATTGCTGATAATTGTTGTGTTATGTATTTTCTATCTTTCTGCTACGAAGGTCTGTGTACTGAATGCTTGGATCTAGATCTATTCCACTCTATTTATATAATGTTTTGTTGATGTTATAGAAAGCATATAATTATAGATCTAGTGCATGTGGATGCAAATAGATACATAATTAACCCGGAATGGAAACAAGGTAATTTGGGAATTACGAAACAGAATGTAGCTCTGCTTGCCTTACCCTTCCTTTCTCAGGGTGCAGAAACTTGGTTCCAGCACCCACCCATACTACTTCGACTGAGACTGTGACCTGCGAAAGCAGGTCACTATCGAAAGGGCCAGTAGTATAGGGGTTTGTTGGCAAAACTTGCACACCAAACCTGGGTCAGAACCCCTCAAGCCAACAGTTACTCTTTATCAAGCACCTTTTTTCATTCGTTTGGAGCAGCTCCCCTTCACTTTTATCTTCATCCCTTTCATCATCCCAAATAACCACACCTAGTCTGTTGTCGATATACTTGATGTACTCACTGGCATAATAGAAAGACTCATACGATATGTACCCCTCTACCATAGAACTCTAGGGTTTTTCCCTTTGTTGAACAAAACCTTTCAATTTCTTCATGTATCTCTCTAATAATAACATCCAACGACAAGAAACCACCCCAACTAATTCAACCTCATCTACTAAGTGGATTAAAATATGAACCCACAAGTCCATGAAACTTGTCAGCAATTCCTTCTCAAACATACAAACAATATCAACTATCTCTTGATTCCACCGTGGAATGGTAGCCACATGAATCTCCTTTGACATGATCCAATGTACAAATGTAGATAATTTATATATGACACATCCTAGGTAATGGGAGAATTCATGTTTCACATATCCACACACGAACAAAGGATAATGACACTGCAAATTTATAAAAACATGCAATAATATACAAAATTAACTATGTTTTTATATCCCTACATGGGATCAAATTTATTAATATAACAAATAATAAAATCATTCTTTTGAAATTATAAGTACTCTTAGAAGAATCAAATGGTCATTTGATTTCAACCCCGACAAATGGTCATCCATGGTGACGTAGTGTCGTAGTGAATACCTGTATGAAGATGGCACCCTCACATCCATTATAACTTCCTTTTCCAAATAAAGATCCTATTTTTAAAAAATCCATGGGACATCACCTTCTTTGAAATACCATGAATTAGAGGGACCAATGTCTGCCTCTTATCATGTACTTTCTAATCATATTCACCAATGTTTATTTTTAGTTTTTGAATTAATAATATCTTTGCTAACATCCAATGTGTCACTGTGTTTCGATGATATGTGCCTCCATAAAGAAGATGATTTTTTTTTAAATATATGCATTGGATCTAATAAGTAGGTAATACTAAGATTCTCCCAATATGGGAGCTTATAAAACATAGATATCCTTTTCATCCCAATGTGAAATTTCTCAACAAAGGTGTCAAATAATTTTCGATCATCGAACATAGGCTCCCCATTTGAATGGAAAATTGATATGAACTCCTTCTTCTTCTCTCTCTAATATGCTCTAAGTCATTCAACTGGTGTCATTATTGGAGGCCTTTGGGTTCTCTCTCGTTTACCATTAAAATCGGATGTTTCTCTTCTGTAAGGGTGTTCTTCTAGGAGGAATACCGTGGAGTAGTCATACAATGGCTTTCGTAGGTCATTGGACCATCTACCTTTTAGAGAAGTTCCACTACATTTACATCCCAAATACCCTTTTGTTACAAGACCTGCGAGATTATTGTATACAATATATATGCATGGCACATTAAATAATATCATGAATAGAATAACAATTGCAATGAATTAAATAATTAATATGTGAAAAAATATAGTTACATATATAAACAAATAAATAAACATGTAATTTACCAGGGAAAAATCCTAATCCTAGATAATCATGTGCCATGTAAGCACATATGCCATACAAAGTAAAACTCCTCTCTGCTGTGATGGGTCTTGATACATCGTATACATTTTTCCTATCCCATAATTCCTTCAATTCATCTACCAGTGGTTGTAAGTAGAAATCCATATTATTCACTTGTATTCTACTAGGGATAATGAGATCCAACATAATATGTTAATTCTTCATGGATAACCATGGGGGGATATTTTATTGATCACTACTACAAGCCAAATAGAATAGTTGGTGTTCTTGAGGGAATATGGGTTAACGCCATCCACGACTATGCTAAGTTGTAGACTTCGTACTTCATCCTTGAATTTTTTGGGCCATGTATCCTCTATATGATTCATGGCTATTGAATCTGTTGGGATTCGCATAAATCCCAACTAACTTCTGTGTGAGGCATGCCATCCCTGAAACATAGCTATTTCTTTGCAACGAAAGAGCCTTAGAATCCTTGGGATTATAGGCATGTGTTTCGGGAAATGTTACCCTAAACGTCTTGGGTTGATGAACCTTCACAGATCATAGGCATGTCATTACAAGGAGTCACTTAACCAACTTTTATGCTAATAACTAAAATCTATAGGTTGTAGGCCTTACCCGGATATCCCTTGGTTGAAGTAGATCCCGCGGGGTGAAAACCCCCTACAACACTTTGTGCTCCGTAATCTGTAAATCAGCAAAGAACGAACACAAAATCCTAGTTGTACAACATATATATGTTCTACATGTTAGTGAAAATCATGCATAATATCATAAAAACAATATTAAATGGAAAATTTATGATCATTACACATGTATAAAATATTATTGACATGTAAACATCAGGAACAAGATGGTACTTATGTTATTAATGACATGTACAGTAAAAAAACATCAAGAGATCACCTGAAATTTTCCATGGCCTTTGAGCATACCATCCTCTAGATTTGTCTAGCCCTAGCCTCCCAAGATTTCTTCCAATAATAGTGCACAATGGATGTCACATAGGGTGGTGAGAATCTCAAGGAAATAAGGGTTTCCTGCAAATATCTGGGAAGTGCAGGAGGCACGGGAATATATCAGACTTGGATTGGTCTCCAAAAACATATAATATCTATAGTTCTCTCTATCTTCCTCCCTTAGCCCATTCCCTTGAGGGGTTTTGTACTCTCTCAAATTAGTTTTTGCAGTTGGGAACAGTTAGGCCACGGACTTGGGTGGTTAAGTTACTGGAACAACCATAAACCCCATCTCTAAAATACGAAATATATATATATATATATATCATGTTTAAAATGGCATACTCGATTCTCTATGTATGGACTCGTGTATATATGCGAAAAAGTCTGGGCAGAGTCGTGTATGGGTTTTAAGATACTATTTTTTGGGAAATATGTCGAAGTTTGAAGGGAAGAGTTGCCCAAGGCCAAATCATAAGTCATCAAGCATAGGCTGGTGATAAATGATGCTATAACATATGCCCCCTAATATATGAGGTCAGAAGGGGTACATGATGGTCGAAATGTATTATGTGCATAGAAAGAACCTTGTGAGGACTATAAAGGACTTCACCAGATTTCAGCCTACCAAAAAACTAGTGAGAGAGATCAGAAAGATAACTCATGTCTGAGGTGTGCATACCTAGGCTCAGTGAAATAAAATCATGTTCGCATATGAGGTATAGAGTGGATCCAATATGTATATAAGTATATCTGCAATGTAAAATACATAGTGAATCATCTGATCGCTTCCCGAAAGTACAAGTCAAAATCAGGTCCAAGTATCACATATAGAAGACTGATCAATGATGCTACAATAGATATCTAATCACAAAAGTCACAACTGCATCTCTAAGTACCAAATCATAAGTGGTGGAACAAATGGTACAACATGCAACTCGGGAGCCAACATATAATATGCTGTTGTGATGAAATTGTAACATATAAGGGTGGATGGTGTCACTGGAAGAAAACTGAAGGAACTGTCAAAGTGAACCAAAGCATGCTGATGCAAACCCGAGGTCTTCACCAATCACCATGGCACAATTATACATAATGGGAATAAATGAGCTGAAGTCGACCATGTGAGAAATCGTTTGATTGCTGGTCATTGATGTATATTCTTAACAAACGTGAGACAAACCATCGATAATGATAATGGGTGTCAAGGTGCCCCAGTACAATTTAGAAAGTTCGAATGAATGAGTTGAAGTCAAACACTTGAAAGAATCTATCAATCAGGAGGAAATTATGTATCCTCACTGTCGATAGTGAAGAGTCTACCACTGATGACTGCAAACCCTAAGGTACTGACAAAAGGACGCTAGACCTTATTCCCAGAGAAATGAGTCAGAGTCGATGGGAAAAGATCTGTTGGAAGGAAGGCATTAAGGCATCCCACATTAGTCCAGCATGAGTGTAACCTCCAGGCCAATATTTGGAAGGAATCAGATGAATTAGAGTGAAGTAACTAACCCAAATTATGTTTCCAGCATGCACAAGATGAAGCTAGCACATGACAAAAACCTTCTGAACCAACCAATAACGAAAATCTGACAAAGAGGTGAGATATCCACCGATAGGGTCAAATGGAAATCAATGTACTACACGAATCCCAGGTGTGATAATGTAAGCAGATGTCAAACACAAGGGAAAACACTCAATCAAAAACCCATGATGATGATCAAATGCTGAGTAAAAGGTCACCTATCAATGATGTAAATAGGGCCAGGGTGCAGCTCTAGGTTTACTCTCATAGCAATATGTCATAGTCGATAAGAGACAAACCCACTAGCAAGAGGTCAGTGGAGACCTTCTCAAACCAGCATGAGCAAAGGACCAAATATCTAATGTGATAGAACAAGATACTGACAATACTGGGAAGGCCGACTGAAAAATGAGTCAAGAGGCACCATAGAAAGGTCGACTCAGGTTAACTTCCCTTGAACAAAAGCACAACTCATGTTTTAATATGGCAGCAAATGATAAATTTGTTTAATTTTCTCATGCAGGAGGCATAAAAAAACCCTCCATATGATTGGAAGAGATAACCAACCGGGGGAATACTGACTCACGAAACAAGTTTATGGCTTCTCCTAAGTCAAAAACTAAAACCATCCCAAATGGAGAAAAGACTTAGGTTTTTTGTTCTTTGCTCAAGGACGACATGATTGACACTGTAGCTGCCATCAAGTATGGAAGTAACATCCCATTCCCACTCTTTTTCAAAATATTTTTTTTTTTTTTTGCCTTTTTCATATTCAAAGCCTGAAAAGGAATAAAATAATGCTATAGTACAATGGATGGAACGAGTGTCATGACACAGATGCACTACTTCCTGGGATAGGAGCAATCCTATGCTCAATGCAAGGTGGCAAAAATTGGTAAGAGACACTCAGAGGAATGTTCCATCCATGGGTAAAGGTGTCAAGTTGTAGAACCTAAGTGAATGCATGGTTCACTTGTACAGAAAGACATGGTCAAAATATGGCTTAAACACCAGTCCATATGAAGCCAGCTAAAGGCCAAGATAAACAAGTAGTTAATATGCAATGCAGTAATACAACTCGACAACATAAGGGAGCCTCTAGGGTAACAGCCAAAAAAATGATAGCGAAAAAGAAGAAGAATTAAGCTTCAAAAAATAAGGCATGGTGGGATGAAAGAGGACTCCCGAGTCTACAATATTTGCAGCATGGGCAACAAATGCTAGTGAGGAACTAACTAGGAAGCCCATGTAAAGGAAGGCTCTACCACCAAGTCATGATTAAAAAATCGGCGAGTGAAACGGGTTAAGTACTCATGACATGATGGGATCGACCGTATGGCAAGTGATCAAAATGGAGGCTAGTATAAAAAATGCAAGGGAAAGTGAATTCCCTAACCTACATGCCTGTTCAAAATCAGATACCTATAATGACAGGTCAGCGGTCATGGATCCGAAGGAAAAACTAGGAAAATCTTGAATTCAGCAACATGTACCTGAAAAAATACCTTGCCCAACACTTACAAGACAAATGGTTATACAACCTTAGTCAAATTCGAAAAATAAGCACAATGAAAATTTTCAAAAAAATTTCAAATTCTGGGCAGAAATACACCATTTGAGTCACATTTGGATCATTTTTACATTGTAGAAGTGGAGAAGGAGCTTTTGGGGCAAAATTTCCTCTTCTCAAATCTGGAGCAATCAACCATCAAATCACGCAAAATTATTCAAGCTCTTAACTCATCCTTTTCATCAATTTTGTTACTGTTTAAGGCAAAATTTTGGAAATTTGACCCTAGAAAATATATTTTTTGATGAAACCCTCTGCACATATGCAGGTTCGTGTGGACGGACTTGCGTATCATATGTGACTGTGTATAAGCGAGGTCACGTATGTGCAAAGAAAAAATTTATAATTTGAATATAATCAACTATTTAATGATTTTTCTCAAGATGTCCATTAGCTGGAGAGAGTGTGAGAATAGTGCAATTGAAAATGATGTGATGGAAGATCAAACTTCACTAGATGTTCTCCGAAATTGTGGATTGCTCAAATTTTTCGAAATGCCCAATATGAAAAGTAATGTACGTTTACTTCAAATGTTTTTTGATCATTGGGAGCTGGAAGAAGACTTCTTCATAATTTATCATATGCCACTACGCATAGAAGTGGAAGATATATACTTCATCACTGGACTCTCTTGGATAGGAGACCCAGTAGAATTACATGGAAATCTTGGTGGAGGGCTTACCGTAGAGGATTATGTCCAAGTCTACTACATAGAGGATGCAAAAAAGGTAGGAACTTAGATTCCTATCAGAGATTTGAAGGATTTATACATGAATATCCTTCTCTTTACCATTGGAAGAGTAGCATGATCTGCTCTCTGCATCAGGCTTCACAGACACATATGAGCATAGTAGTAGAATTGTTGATTCATCTCTTTGATTGGTGCATAGCTTTGGTGAGCAATATGAAAAAACAATTGACTTCAATCTGAAAATAAAAGACTAAAGAATTTTGGTATAGCAAAATCTTGCTGACATTCTTCTTCGAGAGGGTCCCAGGGATTTGACCTAAGATCCTCTCAACTATCAATAGTTCGAGAGATCTAAGAATAGCCCGATGGGAAGATCTGATGAAGAGATTAGGGGGAAGTGAAGTTCCCAGGAC
Organism: Pinus albicaulis; assembly: GCA_034641835.2. Classification (NCBI taxonomy): domain Eukaryota; kingdom Viridiplantae; phylum Streptophyta; class Pinopsida; order Pinales; family Pinaceae; genus Pinus; species Pinus albicaulis. The sequence continues at coordinate 757,152,425 of CM076573.1, read as the reverse complement.
CACTTGGGATGATGAGTTCTTCCAATGGTGGGAAGAACAAGTCATCGCAGTGGAAGATTATCCTTATGCTAGGATGGACTTTCGTGCAGATCTAGATCTAGTCCTGCCACCCGGTGCATCATGGGGCACAATCGACGAGATTACATTTTTTGATTTTTGATTATGTTATATTTTTTGATGTTTTTATAGTATGAAAATGAAAAAATGTTTTTGATTGGAATAAATGAATTACACAATTATGATGATCATGATGCAGACATGAGACCAATCAGGCTTGAGGGGTACCCATGGCACAAGCACCACAAAGGTGACACAGATGTTGAAGACCCTCGCAGGACACTCCATGCAGTACAAAGGAACTTGGAGAGCTTGACTCAACAGGTGCCTATTGTCACTATAGAGGACCTACCAGAGGTTATCCAGAGATGGGTGGTAGGAGTACCACAAGACTGGGTGCAGTTATTCCATCGTGTAGCAACTTCCATTGTGTTCTATAGGAACAAAAATGTTGGGCAGGGTCCTCAGGAGTAGATTTCTAGATATGATTGGATGACTGTAATACTTTTTGATGATAGACATGATCGGGAATAAGCCCTAATTTTGTAGGACATGATGGTCCAGATTTTGTTTATTTTTTAACACTCTAAATATATATATATATATATATATATATATATATATATATATAGAATGATTTATATGTAGTGATGACTCAAATGTATGATAATGAATGATGTATTTGATATATTTTTTAAAGTATTGAATGATTAATATGCCAATCAATTGCTTTATCAGCCAATAAGTCTGCCATCCAATTGTCATCTCGAAGAATATGAATGAATGTTATAAATTGAAATGATCTTTGTAACAAATGTACCCTAAAAAACAACGTATGTAAAAATGGGTCTCGTACCTGATATGTGTTGTTCAACTGTGAAACCACCAGCTGCGAATCCAAGAAAATTACTAACGAATCAACACCCAAGGATATTTCCTTCGAGAGTAGATTAATCACTGCAGTGTATTTTGTTACGGTGTTCAAAGTAGGAACCAATGCAGAAACCTCTTGAAACTAACAACTGATTGGATGGATAATGGAGTACCCAAGTTACAGAATACAAGTTTTGGGTATGTCTACTAGCACCATTGGCGAAACCAAAGTGACTCATGTCATCCAATATTACCTGCCAAAGCAGATCAAATTCATCAAAATCACACCAAAAATCGAAAACCTAGATATGTACAAAAACAAAATATATACAAAAAAGCAAGATTGTAGGCCAAATCGTAGGCATAATACTTTTTCAAATAGAGCCCATTTCTGGGCTCCGCCAACTCATTTCCATCAAAATCAATCAAGGCATAAGCTCCTTCCTTCAGGAATTTTTAATGATGAAGGGGTCATACCACACAGATTTAAACTTACTTGCCCCCAATGCATCCTTCTCTTGGGCATAAAACAAGACAAGGTCACCTTCAAAGAAAACCCTAGGTTTGACTACGTTATTGTACTGAACCTTTACCCATTTCTAATGTGCCTCATTCATCGTAGCTACATCTCAACGATGGTCATCGAGATGTTCTAGATGAAGGAGGCATTCTTCGAGAGTAGAAGTGTCAAGAAGAAGCTCAATAGATAAATTAAGAGAATAAATTTCACACTCAATAGGAAATATAGATTCCAACCCATAAGCCAGTGAAAATGGAGTAAAACTGGTTGCAGTTTTTATTGACATCCGGTATGCCCAAAGTGCAGGGTAAAACGTAATATGCCAATTGGATCTGGCTTTATCAATCATGCATTGAAGAATTGTGCTAAAGGATTTTTTCACGGCTTCAACTTGCCCATTGGCCTGAGGATAATAAGGAGAGGATTGCTCCTGCCAGAAACCTAATTTCAGAGCCAATTAAGCCATTATTTTGTTCTAAAAGTGACTACCATGATCAATGATAATGTCTTTGGGAATACCAAAATGAGAAATGACTTGATTGAAAAGGAAAAGAGTTGTTGTCTCACCGTCATTCCCAAAAGTAGGCATAGCCTCAACCCACTTCGTGAATTAGTTTAAAACTATGATAATGCACTTGTGACCTTTATTCGAAGGCGAGTTACAGGTAGTAAAATAAATACCCCACTTTGTAAAGGGTTCGATAGTAATGACAGGAAAGAGCGGAGCTAGATGAGCATGCATATTTCGAGTATAAAATTGACACAGATGACACCTTTTGACGGATTCCATACAATATTTTAAAATCGAAGGCCAATCGTATCCTACACGCAAGATTTTTTGGGCTGTAGCAAGCCCAGATACTGTGGAAATCATTCAGCACAACCTTAGATTCTTCGAGAGTTAAGCATCATCTAAGTATCAAATCGACCCCGCGATGATATAAAGTGTCACCAATAATCAAATAACATTTGGTTAAGTGACATAACTTTCGATGCTCATCTTTTGAAAAAGTCGAGGGAAACTTCATAGTCTAGAGATAAACTATGAGATTCCCATACCAAGGATCCTGTGAAGAAATGAGAAAAATATGTTCATCAGGAAATGATTTTTCATAAACAATCTATTCTCCACAGGACAACTCAGAAATCAACTTCGCAAAGACTAATGATTTCTTGGACTTGGCAAACATAAATTCAAGATCAAATTCCTTCAAAATCATAATCCATCGATTGTATTTGCCCCCAATCACTCACCTACTAAGAACAAATTGAAATGGATTGAATGTTGCCACAACAAAAGTTTTACCAAGGAGAATGTAATGTCTAAGCCACTTAACAACATGAACAGCTGCTAAATCAAGCTTCTCTATTAGAGAATACCGGAGTTAAGGTCCTACCAAGCCTCGACTAAGGTAGTATATAATGTGCTTGGAAAGAGCATCATAGTCATGAACCAGAACCATACCAATGGTAGATTCTACGGCCGCGATATACAAGAGGAAATCAATGCTATAATCAGGTGGACTCAATAAAGGAGAAGAGGTAAATGATTTTTTCAAAGCATCGAATGAGCATTGAGCAAAGTCATCCCAAAAGAATGGAACCCCTTTCTTTAATAATCTCATAAATCCTTTCAAAATATCTATTGGGTATGTGCTATATTCTTTCCACGACTAGTCACACGTGGAGGGGCGATAGCTCCCACTGTACGTTGCATTGGGCGCAATGCCCTATGAAATTTTTTTTGGTCCTCATTTTCCAGTGGGCGGACCCACCCATGGTTTTTTGCATGGGTTTGCACATGGTTTTGGGGCATGATGGTTTTCATCCCTTGGTATTTTGTAGATCCGGTGAAGGGAACTACGGTTATGTTTTAATCCAGGGTTAATGGATTGGGGTTTATGTATGCTTCAACATGTATATATATGTGTTGTAACACTAAAAGGAATATAATGAGAAATCAAGCTAGTCATCTCCATTTGGGATCCAGGGGAAAATTTCTGTGTTTATCTGTTTTATGTTTTATGCTCTTGCTATTGTTTATTTTCTGTTTTTAAGATTCGTTTGCAGATAATTTCTGTATAGGGTTAAAACCTACATTTGGTATCAGAGTAGTTTTGGCTTCAAGGGGACGCCTTTGGTGCTGAGGGGATTTTTTATTGGGCCTGAGGTAGACCCTATTCAGTGGGAGATCTGTAGGATCAATTCTTACGGTTAAAGAATATGGAAAGCGGGGGGAAGATGGAGATAGAGAAATTTAATGGTTAAAGTTTTGAGTTGTGGAAGCTCAAGATGGAGGATCTACTAGTGGATAAAGATCAGTGGATCACAATAGATCCAGGTACTAAACCAATGAAAATGTCAGATGAAGACTGGAAGAAGATGGATTAGAAGGAAAAGAGAATAATATGGTTGTGTGTCTCAGATTCAGTATTGTTGAATGTATCTGGGGAAGCTACGGCGAAGACCTTGTGGGACAAGCTAGGGACTTTGTACCAATCTAAGTCTTTGGTGAATAAATTGTTCCTGTGGAAAAATCTATATAACTTGAGGATGAAGGATGGAGACTCGGTGACAGAGCGTCTGAACGCCTTAAATACTGTGGTAAATCAGCTATCATCTATTGATATTAAAATCTCATATGAAGATAAGTGCATCATCTTGTTGTGTTCTGTACCAGACTCATGGTACAATCTGGTTATTGCAATAGGTAGCAATACAACTACCTTGAATTTTGATGACATTGTCTCAGCCTTGCTGTCGGAGGAAATGAGAGGGATAAATATGGAGGGTCAAAATGGAGATGCCTTATCTGTACGTGGAAGGTCCCAAAACAGAAACAAGAATAAGGTTTTAAGTGGGAGATCTAAATCTAGAGGTAGATATAAATCTCCTAGAAATTTTGTAAAGGTGTGCTAGAAATGTGGAAAGGAAGGGCACTACAAAAAGGACTTCAGATCTAAAGCTCCTAAGAAAGGAAATGGATCTGATGATGCTCCTTCTGTAGAGGCAAAAACCACCTCGGATTAAGGTGGGGATGTGTATTTGGCTTCTCCTTCAAATACACATGCAAATCATGAGTCATGGTTGATTTACTTGTGTGCATCCTTTCACTTCACTCCCCATAGGGAGTGGTTCTGCGAGTATGAGAAATATAATGGCGGTGATGTCTTCTTAGGTGATGCTAGGAAGGCCAGAATCGTTGGACGTGGAAAATTCAAGCTGAATCTATAATATGGAAGGATTGGAATGTTTCCTGGTGTTCTGCACATTCCTGCAATGGCCAGAAATTTGATTTCTATAAGCAAGATGGATGATGCAGGTGTAAAAATAGTGTTTGAGAAAGATACATGTAAGATGGTTCGGGGAGCACTGGTATTAATGTGGGAAGTTTGGATTGGAACTCTATACAAGCTTCACGGAAACATTGTTATTAATGGGTGCAACAGTTCTATGGTTCCCGAAAGTGGAGCGGAAAGCCTAGCGATCTCTAGAGAAAAAACCATGCTATGGAATCAAAGGCTTGGACATATTGGAGAGAAGGGCCTTCGGATAATGCATGGAAATGGTATGGTAGAAGGTATGTCTAATAGCTCTCTGGATTTTGATTTCTGTGAATATTTTGTATATGGGAATCAAAATCGGGTGAGTTTTCCTTCTATTGCTAAGAGGGCGAACAAGATATTAGAGCTTGTGCACAGCGATGTGTTTGGACCTATTTTGGTTCCATGACTGGGTAAGTCTGTGTACTATGTTTCATTTATAGATGAATTCTCAAGTAATACATGGATATATTTATTGAGGAATAAATCTGAAATCTTTGACAAATTTAAAGAATTTAAGGCTCTAGTGGAAAACGAGACAGAGAAGAAGATAACGGTGCTAAGAACAAATAATGGTGGGGAGTTATGCAAGAAGGAATTTGAAGAGTTCTGTAAGAAGTGTGGCATAGCATGGCAGAATACTACTTCGTACACACCTTAACAAAATGGAGTTGCAGAAAGAATGAATAGAATGCTGATGGAAAAGGAAAGAAGCATGCTCAGTGGTACCAGGTTAGGACAAGAATTTTGGGCAGAGGCAGTGGAGACTGCATGTTACTTGGTTAACAGATCACCTTCATCAACGCTAGAGGATAAGAATTCACATGAGGTATGGACTGGTAAGAAACCCTCTCTTTCACATCTGAGGTTATTTGGATGTGATGCATATGTACATGTTCCAAAGGAGAAAAGGAGCAAGTTGGATAATAAATCTGAAAGGTGCATCTTTATTGGGTATAAGGATTGCTTAAAGGGTTACAAGCTTTGGAACTCGGAAACAAGGAAGGTTGTGTACAACTGAGATGTGGTATTTAGAGAGGTGAAAGATGTTGTTAAACATGAATTCCTACCAAAGGAACCTAAGAAGATAGATTTTGAGATAAAGGAGGATGAATCATACTCTACAACAGAAGAAGAATCAGAAGAGGAAGAGCCACAAACTCCAATAGTGAGAAGATCAATTCAGGAAAGAAGACAACCAGAAAGGTATATTCCATATGCTTTTTGTTCAAATTTTTCTTTAACTATAATTGATGATGATCCCAGAACCATTAGGGAGGTAGTAGATTTAGATGATGGAAAAATTTGGAAGGAGATCATGGTTGATGAAATGGCATCCTTGCATAAAAATGAGGCATGGGATTGGTGGAGTTGCCAGTTGGAAGGAAGCCTGTCGGGAGAAAATGGGTGTTTAAGAAGAAGATGAATGTAGAAGGAAAGGTGGAGAAATACGAAGCTCGGTTGGTAGCGAAAGTTTATTCCCAGGTGTCGGGAATTGATTTTGGTGATATTTTTTCTCCTGTTGTCAAAGTTACTTCTATTAGATTATTTTTATCTGTTGTTGGTGCATATGATTTTGAGGTAGAATAGATGGATGTGAAGACAACATTTCTTCACGGGGATCTGAAAGAGGAGATCTACATGAAACAACTTGAAGGCTTTATGGTGAAGGGGAAGAAAGAGCTGGCATGCAGGTTAAACAAGTCTCTACATGGGTTAAAACAGTCACCAAGGATGTGGTATCAAAAATTTGATACCTATATGTGGGGACTTGGCTTCAACAGAAGCAAGGAGGATCACTGTGTTTATTTTAAATTAATTGGTGACTGTGTTATTTATTTGGTCTTGTATGTGGATGATATGTTGTTGATTGGAAATGGCAAATAAATTATCCAAGATTTGAAGACCCAACTATTCTCCAAATTCGACATGAAGGATCTTGGTGCTGCAAACTATATTTTGGGCATGGAAATTAAGATAGATTGGGAAAAGAGGAAGCTCTAGTTAAACAAGAGGAAGTATGTTGAAACTATATTGCAGAGGTTCAATATGCATGATAGTAAACTAGTGAATGTTCTGATTCCTATAGGTACAAAGCTGTCTGCTGAATAGTGTCCCAAGACACAAGAAGAAGAGGAGGATATGTCCTGTGTTCCATATGCAAGTGCAGTGGGTAGCCTGATGTATGCAATGGTTTGTACTAGACTAGACATTGCACATGTAGTGGGAGTATTGATCAGGTTTATGTCAAACCTAGGGAAGGAGCATTGGACAACAGTGAAGTGGGTTTTCAGATATTTGTGTGGCACTAGAGATTATGGCTTGTGCTGCTAGGGAAGACCAGGATTGGAAAGTGTGTTGGACATTCATGGCTTTGTTGATGGAGACTGGGCTGGAGATCTGGACTAAAGAAGATCTACAAGTGGGTATTTTTTTAGCCTATTTGGAGCTCCAGTTAGTTGGGTGAGTAAAAGATAGCCTGTAGTGACTCTTTGAACTATAGAGGCAGAATACATGGCAACCACTCATGCAAGCAAGGAAGCATTTTGGTTGCAGATATTGTGTTCAAGTATGGGGTTGGTGCACCAAGCTATAACGATAGACTATGATAGCCAAAGTGCAATTTTCTTGGCTAAGAACCCTGCTTATCATTCAAAGACAAAGAACATTGATGTTCATATCACTTTGTGAGATATATGGTTGAGGCTGAAAGGGTGTTGCTGGTAAAGGTGGACACCTTAAAGAATGTTGTATATGCATTGAAGAAGTCTGTGAGCACTCATAAGCTCTCTTTGTGTAGAGAAATAATGGGTGTTGGAAAGCTGGGCTAATGACTGAGCTCTCTTGTGGCCCTCTATGGAAATAAAACAACAAGTGGGAGAATGTTGGGTATGTGTTATATTCTTTCCATGACTAGTCATGCATGGGAGGGTCACAGGGGGGGTGATAGTCCCCCCCTGTACGTTGTGTCGGGTGCAACAGGGGGGTCATAGTGGGGGCTATAGCCCCCCTATTGGGGTCTGGGGAAGCGCCCTGTGAAAATTTTTTTGGTCCTTATTTTCCGGTGGGCAGTCCTGCCCATGGTTTTTTGCATGGTCTTGCACATCATTTTGGGGCATGATGGTTTTTGGCCCCTACTATTTTGTAGATCTGGTCAAGGGAACTACAATTATGTTCTAATCTAGGGTTAATGGATTGGGGTTTACGCATGGATCGGCATGTATATATATGTGTTGTAACACTAAAAGGAATATATTGAAAAATCAAGCTAGTCGTCCTGATTTGGGATCCAGGGGAAAATCTCTATGTTTATCTGTTTTATGTTTTATGCTCTTGCTATTGTTTATTTTATTTTTTTAAGATTTGTTTGCAGATAATTTTTGTACAGGGTTAAAACTTACAATCTCGGCATAATTTACAATTAATCTCCACATAAAATTGGCTTTTCCTTGCAGACTTTGAAGTTGATGAATTGAATACGGGGGAGGCAATTGAAGTATTTCCTCAACCTTGAAGGGATCTACCCTAATCCCTTCCACAGACACAATAAATCTCAACAACCGACTAGATGTGCCAGCGAAAACACACTTGTTTGGGTTCAACCAGATTTTATAATGCCGACATCGTCCACAAACTTGATGGAGGTGAGAAGGATGATCAATTATCTTGTGAGAATGAGCAGCTAAATCATCCAAATATGCCTTGATAATATGTTTGATGTCATGGAAGGCGTAAGACATGGCCTGCTGAAAAGTAGTTCTAGCATTTTTTAGGCCAAAAGGCATTTTCTTGTAAGAAAAGTTACCCCAGGGACAAATAAATGCAGTCTTATGATGATCTTAAGGACAAATAGTAATTTGGTTATATCCACAGAAATCGTCTATGAAGGAGAAAATCTCATTCCCAACACACTCATCGATAATCTAATCTATAAACAATGTGGGGTAGTTATCTTTAGGACATGCTTTATATAGGTCCCTGAAATCAATGAAAAATTGAATTTTTCCTTGTTTCTTGTCCACAGGAACTGGATTTGAAACCCACTCAATTAAAGGAACTGGGTAAATGAACCCTGCCTTTAGGAGCTTCTTTGCCTAAGCTTTGATAGTTGCGGCCTTCCTAGGGTTAACCGGACGAAGCTTTTGCCTGATAGTCTTATCATTTTCATATACCTTGATCTCATGTTGGACAATAGATGGATCTATACCAGGCATTTCCTCATAAGACCAAGAAAACACATCACAAAATTCTCGAAAGAGATCGATGTAAGTTTGAATATCTTCAGGGGAACACTCGGCTCTGATGAAGACATTCTATATGATGTTGGGATCTTTGGAGATGTTCACCATGATAGTAGGAGAAATCATAGCCATGTTCCCTTCAGCAAAAACCTGTGCTGGTGCTAAGGGGTTTAAGACTGGGTGAACAGGACTAGAATACTAAGGGCTATGGAAACTTGATTCAACTTCACGCAAGTCTAGGAGAAAGTAAGATCGATGATGCAAATCATCCCACGGTCTCTCTACATCAGTCATTGCTTCAAGGATGGCCTCTTCAGATGGAAGAGTGGTATCAAGGAAATCCTGAGCTGAAGATGAGCTAAGAATCCAAGCTGGACCCACATCTCCATCCAATTCCTCTGTTGAAAGTGAAACTGGAATGGAATCTACAGAGTCAACAATAGAGTTATAAGCAATCTCAGCTACAGACATAGGAAATTCAATTCCACCCACTTGACCTTCTTCTAATGTGGAGGTAGGAGAGGGTAAGATCCAGGGGTCCGAAAAATAATGAGTTCTGAAGAACTCTTTTCGAATAGGAGCCCTGGAGGGTGAAATAGCATTGATATGAACTGAAGGAGGTGAAATATCAAAATTACCCATCAAGGAAGTGTACATTCAAACCCCTAGATTCTCAAAAGGTGGTTTGGTATCCTTCACCAAAGGAATGGTTGAGTCTGAAGATGTACTCAGATCTATAGGAGAATAATCCATTTGTTCAACTATGATAATTCTCCCTTTGTGAGGGAAACAAACAATACAAAATAATGAGGATGCTATGGCATCCATCTCATAGATCCAGTTTCGTCCCAACAGAAGGTTAGTCTAAGCTTGCATCGAATATCTCAACTTCGATATTAACAGTCTTGCCCCCAACACAGATGGGAAAAGTTGGAACAATACCATGCAGCCTGTGAGAATGAGCATCAAATGCAGTTAGAAGAGTGGCTGAAGGAATAGCTGTGGGAGAACCAATACCCTTCCAGCATGGAAGAGACATCACACACGTGGAAGCACCCTCATCTACAGGTGTTCGAAAGATATTGAATTGACAATAAGTTGATATGATATGGAAGGCGATATGATGAGGAAGTCTCTTTTTAAAATTTAACATATCAAATGTGATCATAAGATAATTCTTTCGATCAACAACCCCAATACAAGTGATAAAATCACTCCGCTGAGATGGACAAGACTGGAGCGCCTCTAACGCAAACATGGCACAAGAACTTTGAGCTAGATCTTCTATAATCGAGTAGTTCTGGGCAGCCTTGGTATTAGGATTGATCGTCAAACATTTTGAGGATTTTTTCGGCATCCGAGGTATAGGCTCGATAGTAGGCCTCATAATATGAAGTGGCTCAATACTATGAGGTAAAACCTTAGCTTTTAAGGACTCAGCTTCGCCATAGTCATGAGATCTCATAGCGATATCTATGTGAGCACTCGTCATGTATATGTTTGATGTATTTTCCCCTTCCTGGCTACCCCCAGAGGGAGCCCCAGTATTTGTATTAGCGCCATCAACTAATTTATGTCGTTGGGGAAAAGGGTTTCTTAGCATAGCCTAGGAACTAGAAGAAACTTGTTGAGCTAACAAGTGCTATGCATCTTGAATTTTAGGAAAAATATGTGTAAGATGATCTCCAGTGCATAATTCACATGAAAATTTCACTTTATTTTTATTATCCTTTTTACCCTCTCTAACATGATCGTTGGATTTGTTTGCATTCCCCTTCCCATCCTTGTCCTTTTTCTTGTTATTCCATCCCTTATTCTTCCCATCGAATTGTTGATTTCATTTGGGGTTGGAAGTTTGGACAACATTAATTTCCAAGGACCAGGAAGGAGTTGACACTGAAGGCATACCTGACCAAAAGAAGCAAATTGTATAGACAACTGCTGCAATTGACTTAGTAGGTTAGTCGTACCACTATCAATCGAACTGATAAGCCCATAACCATGAGGACCAGGTTTAGTTTTGGCTAAGTCTAATTTTGAGTGAGGAGCATCTGACAAAATTTTATTAAGGACTCTAGACTGAGAATAAATTAGTTTTAACTGTTGACCCCTAAAAATAGCCTGCTCTTCAGAAAATACCACTCAAAAGTATACATCCTTAGAAATTTATGACTGTAAAGATTTCAAAAACGATTCTAGAAGGAATTCATTTTGGATTTGGACCTTAATGAGCCTTTTACTTCTTCGCCATTCTTGAATATGATGAGAAATGTGAGTTGCCTTATCCTACTAAAAATTGGCCAGGAGGTAATCCCGGCATCATAACCGATAGGTAACTGAAAATTATTTAAGAAAATGGTAGCCAACTCTCCAAAAGTAGCAAAATATCCCCCAGTTAACTTAATGTACCATTTGGTTGTGTTTCTAGTTAAGTTTATTTGAAATAATCTCAACCTAATCGAATCTTCGATCAGGGAGTTCAAGGAACACCATAAATGGAAAGTGGTGATATGGTATGCCAGATCCTCGCCATTCTTCCCTTCAAACTTAGGAATGTTTGAGGGGATCTTGGTGGGGACTGGAGGCCAACCCAGACTATACCAAATAGGATCGTTAGTCAATTTCGATAGATCTGGCAAGTTTAACATTGCCAGAAATGGTAAGTGAGGAGGAGCCTAGGAATTCCATCCTCCATAAGAAGGATTCCCGACATTCTAAAAATAATAACTTGGATTTGTTGAGGCACTAGGTTACTAGACATTGTTCGTAGAAAATGCTAGGCCATAAGAAAATCCTTGCAACCCAACATTCAGAGAAGGAACCCCCCCCCCCCCCCCCTCCCCCACATAGAGTTATTATACATAGGATTATTCCCTCCAACTGAGGTATTGAATGAAGAATAAACCCCTTGGTAAGGGTTACAATAATTTGCAAACGAAGAAAAATCCTAAGAAGTACTCAATGAAAGGAAAGGAGCATTATCTTGCTGACCAGCGAGAAACTGACTCCCCACTGCTAGCATTGTAAAAACGTGGTTCCATCCCAAAAATACATTAGAACTTTGACCTCTCAAAAAAACGATTGAAACCTTGAGTATGATAGGTAAAAGGTAAATATCCTAAGGAAGGGGTTGAATGAGGGATGTGCCCACTTCAAAAGGGGAACCCTTGAAACGAATCTGATCCACTATCCATAGAAGGAATGGGTGTGGAGACAACTGAAGTAGTAGAAAAGGAGAAAGAAGAAATTCCACTAGTGTGCATTCCATAAGAAAAGGGACCAGATTGAGAAGCATGTGCTTGGTTGTTTCTAGAGCCAAACACAGAAGCACTAGAATTGATTTTCGATATAGCAATAGTGCCCCCTCATTCAAATGAAAGAGGATTATGAACACTTGCAGTGTTCACAGCCGAAACTGTGTTCCCAGTTGTGGCCATCGAAAGAAAGGGATATGACAAAAAGGGACTAGCCGGTCTCTAAGACTCAGGCCCAATGTATTGAATAATGTGAGGATAACTAGCAGGAAGAGGATATGGAAGAAACTCAACAAGCTAAGGGACTTCCTCTATTTATACTTCTTTTCCTGAAAATAAAACTCTAGAGATGAGTGGAGCACTCTTCTCTATATTGACACTCACACCAGAAGCACTCACAGAAACAAAAAGCCCCAAAGAAGGATATCTCTCCACTGCATCCAAAACCACCGCGTGAAAATCACCCAACGAATTACTCCTATGCCTTCTTGAAGAAGGCTTGACACTTGCGAGAGATAACCCACGAAGCCTCCTCGATTGACGAGGTGATCGATCACCCAATTTATGAGATTAATTTTAGACTCAAAAAATATATGAATCTAAGAAATCTAGGAGCAAAGAGAACACTCTAAAAAGTTCCTAAGATACAGCCAGACAATCATCTCTCAAGTATTTCCGCTCCAAGTAATTAGGACGAGAAACCAAAATACAGGAAAGCGAAATAATAGGACCTTCTGAAAATAGTCTGGGGTAATTACGCCTCAGGCCTACTAGCGAAGGTAACAAAAACAACTACGTTGACCTGCTAACAACAGCCTTTTCCGGTGTAAGTCCCCAAGCTTCGCAAGGGCACCCTCTAGAAGTACTAATGGAAGTGATTCAATGTCTGTCTCTGGTACCATGGGTATTCCCCCCCACAATCACCTGTGTGGTCCCTAGGATAGGCAACTAAGGGCACCAATCTATATCGATAGTTTGGCGGAATGGTCTTACGTCAAGATTCAACAAATAGGAGAGGGGGTATCTCTCTTCTTTACCTACACTATCCCTCGTGCTTGAATCTCTGGAGGAGAGCTTTCCTAGTCCACTTAACAGTGTTGGATTTCTCTCATTAATAAACTTTCTATGTTTAACAATTTGAGTGGCCTTCAAGAGTTAACTCTCCACTCACCTAATCCAAGGCCCTACAACCTAGCTAGTTGGTGTACGATTAATGACAACGATACAAAAAATTCTAGTTGCTTTTAATTATATCGCTTGTTTTAAATTGGTTGTTACTTAAGTCAAGGGTGCATGGAAGTGAAACTGATGGTGTTTTATGACGCATAAGAAATCAATGAAAACCTAGTTACATGCAAATGCAAAAATTTCCTTTCGATGAAAATTGATCTCTACATGGGTTCTACGAAACTAATAAGCATTTTTTTTTTCTTTTTTCTTTTGAGACACTCAAACTTCACATGATCCAAAAAGTTATGAAAAAGACTAAAATGCTCAAATTCACTTAATACAAACTACCAATGATATCCAAATCCTAATATGCTAACTCTAAAGAAGCAAAAAAGAGTCTCTAGAAATACAATGGTTCGATCACTTTTTGAAAAAAAAACAAGGCTAGTTCCAAATAGAACTCCTATTCATAAGAACTCCAAAATGCATTTGATACAAAAGAGAGAAATTAAGAGAATACTTCCTTCAAAATCAAGCGAAGAACCAAAGACTAAAAACCAACCAAAAAGCTTCAAAAGATATAATGAAACCGTAAAAAAAAACTCAAAGAAAAAGCTACGGAAAACACAAGATTTTTTTGGGCTTTTAACTTATAATGGAAGAAAATAAAAATATACCCAAGAATTGGAATCAAGAAAAATGAGACTCAACAAAGGCTTCAAAGTGCTAAAGCCAATTTTTCTACTTTCGTAGCTAGACTTAAATGAGAAAAAATAATCACGAAACTCAATCAATTGATTCAACACAATAGCACAATCTTGCAACGAACAACAACTCAAAAAATCGAAAAGAGATTCTTCAAGATTCACAACAAGACAAGTCCAAGAAATCAAGAAAACTGAAATAGACCGAGGAGGCAAAAACCACAAGTGAAGTAATGCATAGGGCCAAGAAGAGTGAACAAGCAAAGGCTCACTATTTTGATTAATCAGAATCAGTGAAGAACTTCACGGAAAGTTCTTGGTGCTTCAGCCGCTATTGCAAACACACAAAACAGGAAATTCACCAAATGGCTAGGTTTTCACAAATACATGAGATAAATTGATATGAAATAACCATAAACACAGTCCAGAGACCTTAAAGACACCACAAGAATGGTTCAACTTAGACAGAAAATACTACAGAGGCTGAAAACTTAAATTTTTAATTTTTTCCAGCCATATGCGGTTTTATAGTGTGTAACTAGCATGTATACGCAACTATAACGAAGGAAAATCAAGCATACGTGGGTCCCTTTTGAAAATATAGGAGATATATGCAACTACGTAGAGAAGAAGCTGCATCTGGAAATAAAGATAAGGAAAAATTAAAAAGAGTCAAGCCTGATCAAGGGACCAGGTCTTCTATCCATTTGAAAAAAGACTTAATAGACTGTAAAAAGTGATAAAACCTATCAGGAACCTACAAGACAGATAAAACAACCCAAATGGGAAATCAGAATAATGTGTTCCCCAGCAGAGTCGCCATTTCTGTTTCGGGAAATGTTACCCTAAAGGTCTAGGGTTGATGAACCTTCATAAATCAAGAGAATATCATTACAAGAAGGACTCACTTAACCAATTTTTATGCTAATAAATAGAATCTACATGTTGCATACCTTACCCGGATATCCCTCAGTTGAGGTAGATCTCGTGGGGTGCAAACCCCTTACCACACTTTGTGCTCCATAATCTGTAAATAAGAAAAGAAGGAACACAAAATCCTAGTTGTACTGCATATATATGTTCTAGATGTTACTTAAAAGCATGCATAATCTCATAAAAATAATATTAAATGAACAAATTTCGATCATTACACATGTATAAAGGATTATTGACACATAAACATGAGGAACAAGATGGTACTTCTGTTGTTAATGACATGTACAGTAAACAAATGTGGAGAGGTCACCTGAAATATGATACAACCTTCAAGCATACTATCCTTTGGATCCATCTAGCCCTAGCCTCTCAAGATTTCTTCCAAGGATAGTGCGGAATGGATGTCACATAAGGTGGTCAGCATCTCAACGAAAAAAGGGTTTCCTGCAAATATCTGGGAAGTGCAGGAGGAAAAATAATATATCAGACTTGGATAGGGCTCCAACAATGTATAATATCTATATTTCTCTCTCTCTTCCTCCCTTAGGCCATTCCCTTGACAGGATTTTATACTCCCTCGATTTAGTTTTTGCAGTTGGGAATAGTTAGGCCACAAGTTGGGGTGGTTAAGGTGGTTAAATTCTTAGAACAGAAACCCCGAAAGCCTCTAAAATAGGGAATATATATATATATATATATATATATATATATATATATATATATATATATATATATATATATATATATATATAAAGCAATGTTTAAAATGGCATACGCGATTCTCTATGTACGGACTCGGGTATATACGCGGAAGAGTCCGGGAAGAGTCGTGTATGGGTTTTAAGATACTGTTTTTTGAGAAATATGTCCAAGTCTGAAGGGAAGGGTTGCCCAAGTTCAATGCATAAGTCATCAAGTATAAGCTAGTGATAAATGATGCTAGAAGAGCATGTGCCTCAATATATTAAAAGGAGGACCACATTATTTACCCTTATTTTTTTATTTATCATACCTGTCATCCCCACATTTCAGACATATCTCTTTGTCTCTATATTCTCCTCTATATAAAATAAAATCATTTGGACATCCATGATATGATATGTACTCAAGACCCAACATTTTCAACAATATCTTTGCCTCTTTGTAGCTATCGGGCAAGACATTATCACTCAGAAGAACCTTATCTTTGAATAACCTGCAGTTGGTGATCATGGAAAACATTAAATGTACATTAATGTCGATATATTTATTAACGTTCATAAAATTTACCATTTTTAATGTTCATTATGTGATTATATTTCTCAACATATAAGGGAGGAATTTATGGTAACTTACCTAAAAAGTTTCAAGAAACATGCATTCGACAAGCCAAACATTGATTTCAATTTGTACAGTAACATCGTTGTCCCCAACTAGGTATAGTTTGACTAACCTCCAGGCCCAAAGAGAGGGGTGGTGGGAGAAAATATAAGGTTTTCGAAAAAGGTATCAGCGATATGAGCATCATCCCCTAGATTATCATTGTTATGGAATGAATCTAACAACATTGTCTCCATAACAGTCGTATCCCTTAAGTAATCATCCATACCAAACTCTATTTCATTGCCTCCATTGCAAGCTTCTGAAGAACTATTATTGCTATAGTCATTCATAATTGGTGAATCTAGATGTAGTGGTAATTGAATAGGTGGTTGATTCAACCATTCTTGATATCATTCCTCTCTGATTTTTTCTCTTAATTCAACCTTCTCTTGATTTGACATTTTCGTGGGGTGCAACCTAAGATGGTAGGTAGGCCGCTCATCATCACTAGAATCCTAATAATTTCAAAAAGTATATTTGAACATGATTAGTACAAAATCTATGATATCAATTAGTAAGCACATTGACAATGCATGATTAATTTGTTTGACGTTGAAATAATTACATTAATATACCAAAAAAATATTATTACCATCATTGTCCCGAGACTGTGGCTAGAAGATGCAATATTGTTACAATTAACAGGGTGAAGCGATTGTCCATTTTCATCTACCAAATGTGCCTTGTGGTATGATACTCCTGATAAGAGCTTCTGACATTTTGGAGTTGTTTGAATATTTTTTGCATCTGAACTCCATTCTGAATCTGCATGAACCTACAAATTTGTATACATTATAAATTTTATTAAGATGATTGACATGGATAAAAAACATAAATTCAATTATATAATGAATATCTAAATAAAATCTGATCTAAATATCGCGTCTTGAGATGGATAGGGAGAACTCTACGATGGACTTTGAGAAATATTATGGAACGAGCTGGATTTTGAAGAATTTTCCATTTGATATTTATGATATTTTCTCCCTGCATTTGAGCAAAATCAACAAAAAATTTTGATGTACACACCTAAAAGTAATTTGGGTGCCTTCAAAATGGACTTATTGTTATCAGTGCTAATGTACAGATAATCGCACCGGTGTGTTTTAGTTACTGTGCACCGGTGTGGTGTTAATAATTGACGCACCGGTATGGAATAGCCGCAAATAAAAAAATCACAACTTTATTTTCTTTAAGTGAAAAAAAAACAGGAAATTGAAAAATGGGAGGAAAAATATTTCGAAAATCTAATTTCATAAAACAATACTTTAAATACTAAACACTTTTCCTTATTTCATTATTTTTTCAAAAAAATGTTGGGAAATATTTGCACGAGGTATACCTAGAGAAAGAGAGCACTAGAGCACTATGGAATAGCGAAATACTTTCAAACAGAACTATACAAAAAATCAGAATTCCAAACCTCTCGTGATTCAAACCCTGTAGCATAGAATTTCAAACCATCTGGTGATTAAATTTTATTGTTTTTTTCACATTTTTTGCAGTATTTTTTATGCAATAAGTAAAAAAATTAAATTTACTGTCCATTTTTAGAAAAGAGAAAAAAAAAAAAAAAATATCCATTTGACGCTAAACCCTTGATTCTTTTTGTTTTTCCCCTTGTTGCTTCTTGTTTCTATGATTTCAGAATTAGGTATTTTCATTTTATATTTATAGGGTTTGTATTGATATATATAGGCCTATTGCATCTAATCCAGAGGACAACTTGCATAGTCAAATCCAAATCCATGTCAACCCTTGCGTGAATTAAAAAAAAAAAAAATCGGTGCGCCCTGTGTAAACTAGCGCACCGATGTGCTATTTTTTCACAGGGCATCTTGTATGTACTGTTTGATAAAAAAAATTAAAACATATTTTTTTAATCCCTCCACAATATGTAAAATAGGGCACGAGTGCGCTATTTCATTATAGTGCACTACAAATGTACTATTTGAAAAAAAAAAATATTATTTTATATCTATGTTAATCAGTGCATTGTTTAACATATAACACACAAGGTCTCCTTGTTGACAGAGAGCACCATACGGTGCTCCCCTGTTTTTGCAGTGCATTTATAATTATATGCTGCATCGCCCCCTTCACGACATCATATGCTACAAAAAATAACACTAGAGGTTTTTTATTAATTTTTATGTGTTAATCGGTGTGTTGGTTAACATATAATGCATTGGTGCTCCTTGTTGACATAGAGCACCGTACGGTGTTTCTACTATTTTGGCAGTGCATTTATAAGAACACGTCGCACCGACGTCAGTGCGTTCATCATTAAAGGCACACCAGTTTCTTGTTTTTTTTTTTACCTAAATTTTTTTTGATTTATTTATAAAATATATTAATGAATGGTATGGTACATGTTTTATATTGATAAAGAAATGGCTTACAAGAGATCAAGTAACAAAAATATTGATAGCACATCAAGAAAAGAAAAAAAGGAAAGTTCTTTGTAAATTCTTTAAAAAATTTATTATTTTTGAACTATAAGTAAGTTTAACTAATATGTTTTTTTTAATGTGTATCATGTAGATCCACAAAATTATGAATATTGATAAGATTATTTCTGATCTAGGACCAGAAGAGTGTAAAATCTTGATGGAAAAATTGCAAAAGGATGAAATAGGTGAATGAAAAAATACTATCGATCCAATATGAGTTTCTTTTTTTAATTTTCATTAATAATATGCTTAAATTTTATTATATAACATGTTTCAAACAATCTATTAATTCACATATGTTTAATGTTCTACAAAAACCAGCAACTCAGAAAAGGAATTTTGTTCTAAGAAAAGAAAAAAAAATAGAACATGAAAATGGAAATGAATTGCTCCTTAGCTCATCTAGAGTGGTGTTGGAGGTTAACGAAAGGAGGAAAAACTTTTCAAAATTTTGAGGGATATAGTGGAATGAATGTATAGTGATTCTTTCCACTTACAATACAAAAATAAATCGAATGATTCCAAGAACCATATTTTATCTAAAATAGAGGATGACTTTCCATAGAATTGGGCAATGAGACATGTCAGAATTTTAATAGAAGAAACATAGAAAAAAAAAAGAAGGAATGAAAAAGTAATATTCCTTTAAACGTTTTTCTAGAATTACATGTATATATTACTAGAAAACAATCATTTATAAATATCACTTTTGTTATCTATACTTTTCATATGTTAATATAAAAATTAATTAGTTTATTGTTATGTTACATCTTCAGGAAGATTATGAAAATCTCAAAGGATGAACAAGCTCATATCAGAAATATGCCAGTAGGAATGTCCAAAAAGGTGTACAAGGAGATGGTTAAAGAAATGGACATAATTGCATTGCACGAGGAGCCATCTCCACAAAAATGTTGTTCAAATGTAATATGTAATCATTGAATTTTTCGATTAGGTATAATAAATAAATAATTTAGCATTAAATATTAATTTTCAATTATTTTCTTCCAGAAAAGAAAAGAAAATGGAACCCATTCAGCACATAAAATAGGACGACAAGGAAGGAAAGGGTTTATATTTAAGTTTGTGAGTAATTTTGACTTCCTTATAACAACTTAACTAGATTTCATTTCTGTATATTTTAAGTTGTATTACAACAATCATCATTGGATTTATTCATACATGTGCTAACATACAAATAAGAACCATCAGACGAATTGGTTGACATTGGGTTGTTGTCAGTATATGTTGGCATATCGGAAATTAATAGTGGAATTTGTAAGCATCTATCGATCTTGTTTTACTTAGGTCCCTCTATAATTAATAGAACAAAAAAATCTTTTATATTAAATATATGATTTTTTATGGGGTATAAAACTTGCAGGAAACAAAGTATGGAACTGCGCCAACAACTGAAATCTTAAAATATGGCATGAAATTTGGTTTTCAAAGAATGTGTATATTTCATGAGTCAATTGTTGTTATGGTACATCGTTTATTTTCGATTTAAATTGATGTATATTATTTAATATTGATATTTTCATTATTCTCACCAATGTATATACACTTGTTACAGTTTATTTTTATCTTTGTAAATGGAAGGTGAAGAATAAGAAAACAATAAACACCTTGAACAAAACATTCCTCAAAGTAACCCAAGTCATGGATGTAGCTTGAGCAGTAACTGTAGTTCAAGTGAAGAATGATGATCATTATGTTTCGATATCAAAGCAAGGCGTTGTATTTTTTGAAATATTTGTCTATGAAATCGGACATTTTGTTTAATGTAGTGGAATTAGTGTCCCAATTGAAAGACAAAGGGATACCAATAATTGTCCCATTTTGTATGACAAAGAGTGTCTTATATATATATAGTAAAATATGTTTTAATTTATTCTATTGAGTTCTTCATTTTCCCTGTGAAATGTAACACCACTAATTAAATATATGGACGATTAAATATTATAATGAACAGATGTGAAATCTAATGATACGATATAACAAATTAATCCAAACATCACATTCAAATGCACTAATAAGAATTTAATTGATATGAATACTGTTATAAGATATGTGTCATATTTTGAAGAATAATGAATTTTAAAAAAATCACAATAATTATGATATGAGATAACAAATTAATCAAAACATCACATTCAAATGCACTGATAAAAATTTAAAAGATATGAATATTGTTATAAGATATGTGTCGGCTTTTGATGAATAATTAATTTTTAAAAATCACAATAATTGCACTGTCACATGTCGATGTTTCTAAATATTAAAAAATGAATAGCAATGCATGTTAGTTACTATGCACCAGTGTGTTTGTATTATAATGTGCACCGGTGTGTTTCTACGACCTATGGGCACCGCAAAAATACCCATACCAATTATAACTCTCAGTTCATTTGTGTGATACTGTACACTGGTGCGTTTATGTGAGACTTCTCACTGGTGCGTTTCTACAACCTATAGGCACTGCAAAAATACCAATACCAATTAAAATGATTGGTGCATTTCTGTGATACTTTACATAGGTGTGTTTGTATAATACTATGCACCAGCAAATTGATACGACCTATGGGCACCGCAAAAATCCCAATACCAATTAGAACAGCCTGGTGTGTTGTATCACTGACAGTGCATCTGATGCGGTTTTGGACCTTAACAAATTGGTGAATGCACCTTCAACTGCCTTAGGGCGACTATCTGGCTAGTGCGCATCGAGAAATTTCTAAATTCCCTAGGGCATTATATATTTTTTTTCCGTCTCGGTGCTTGGTAGGTTTGCAGTACCAATGCATTCACTCTAAAACGCATCGGTGCATTGACACTCGATTAGTGCACCGATGAAAAAAACATCGGTAATAAACTCTAGCTGCCTAGTTTTTATTAGTTGTGTTGAAATTCCATTAGAAGCTCCACCAAAACCTTCGTTAGCGAAAACAGATGTTGTAGCAAATGTTTTTTTGACAATTTGGCAAATTTTATAACACTAAACACCTCCATTATAACCTTCGCTAGAGGGTATTTTCCTTCTAGTGAATACCCCTGATTTACGTAAAAGGGGGGTCATTGTACAAACCATTCCACCTTTGGTAATTGATCATGAGACTAACCACCAACCTGGGAACACAGGAGTAAATTCCCACTAAAGGTAATGTTAAGGGATTGGAAGTGTACTAATTCCTATGGGTTTTGGTGTAATATAAAACCTCAACATGGTATAAGAGCTAGAGGTTTATTTATGGCTTTGATGCTTGAATATAATACATATATCAGAGCCAAGTTTGGATTTAGAGTGACACCTTTGCTTCTAATGGTTTATTTTTCCTATTAGGTGTGAGAGAGCACATGCGTATGGAAATAGAAAGAGAATGAATTTAGTGGATAACATGAAGGACATCATATTCCTGAGCAATGGAAAAGTAGGGTGTGTGGAGTATCGATTAGGTTTGTGGTGTGGTTTGCATTGTTGTATGTCATTTCAAAGGGTGTGTCATCTAGTTATGTGAGGAGGAGGCCTAGGTGATGATATTAAAGCACAAGAACATAGAACTGGAAAATAAAATCAAAAGTAAGTGTGGAGATATTCATAAGGAGAACAAGTACATAAGCTCCATATGGAGAGGATATCATCAGTTAAGAGGATAGCCATAGAAACAATAAAAAAATTGTTACTATTTTAAAATGGAGTTAATTTTTTTGTACATGTTAATGAGCATAATATTTTAAGAACCTGTAAGGCATGCATACCCCTAGGGAACTACTAGTAAAGTCTCAAGTTAGACCTAGGTGATAGGGGATTCCAAAATATACAGTGGATATAAATTTTAAGGGAAGTAGGGTCTGAAGGTGAGCGAGTTAGTTCACTTGGCTAGTTTGGATGAATTTTCTCAAGGGAAATCCCAATTCATGTTTTAATGGGGGGTTGTTATTTAAAAATCGACTCGATGAAAGAGTCGAAATTACTCAATATACACTATGTTGGTTTGTAAGTTGTCATTGTTGAAACTAGTGTCATTGATGTCAAAGGATGGATGGACGTATGGAATTATAGTTGTAGGATGTATGGAAGTGCAAGAGTACTCATTGTTTATGAATTTTCATGGTCATAGGCTTGGTCACTTGAGAAAAAATTAACAAGTCCCAAAGGGATAAGTTTTTAATTGGTTAGACAAGTGTTTAATTAAGAAAAGTCTTGTAATATGGTCTTCTGGGTTAAAACAATAAGAGGTGAATGAATCCACCAATCGTATGCCAAAATAATTGGTCAAATATTTTTATGATTATCATTGTATTTACCATGTTTCTAATTCAACCCACAGCAATATTAAAATAGTCAATACAAAGAAGGTTAATATAAGAACCCATGGTATAGTTTGACCACGCCAACATTCAATAAAACCTAAAAGGTTGACATGAAGAGTATTTATATTCACCATTTTACCATGCCTTTGGTAAATTGATTTACCATGTTAAAAACCCATGGCAAAACCAATTATTTTTGGACTAGCTCCAATCAAATTTAAACTATTTATAACTATATATGGCATTTAATCTGAGTTGAATGTGAGCAAGAAGTAGAATATTTCTAATTTGATTCCAAGGGAAAAATATATAGATCTTTGAATCTGTGCAATGGTGAATTGGCATGAGATATAAGGAAAAAATATAAGTGCATGAGTTTTGGTCATTTGATGTTGATAATATTCTCATACTATTCAAGGTGTAGTGTGCAATGCATATATTCTTCGAAATAATTGTGTGTAATTCATATTGTTTAACTAGTGTGGTGGTGGTGGTGAGCAAGGGTGGTTACCTATGAATTGGTGAAGAATGACCATTGGATGTATTAGTCAGTGCATATTATATGATTCAAGTGATTTTGAATCATTGAACCGGTCAGAGCGATGGAGAAACAATGAATTAATGTGATTATCTGCATGAATAATAGTTTGTTCCATGTATAGTAATAGTAGTATTTGATCGTGTGAAAGAAGTTGAGTTCTAAGTTAGTGTGATGCATTGAAGAAAAATTAACTTCTATTACTTTGATAAATTGGTGCATGAAAGTGATGAAGAAAAAATGTGTAAAATGGTGTAGATCTCTATTTTACTGCAATGGGAGGGAGGAAAACATATGTAAATTGATGCAACAAGAAGATCTACGAATAAATGCATTGAATGGGTGCCTAGGATCAATACGATGGTATGTGGATGTAAAAATATAAATTATACCAATGGTGAGTAAGGGCATGTGTGAACTGGTGGGATAATTTGAGTAAGCATATATTATTTTAATGGAGTGATGTTGATGGTTTGCATATAAAATGAGTGGTGAAGCAATGGTTCCATCTATCTATGAAACAAGTTAGCTCTAAAAATATTAAGCCTTGAGTCCATGTAATGGTAAATAATTGATGTTGATGCTCTGTTTTGAGTGGTGGTAGCAAGTGTGAACCATTAAATAAATGCATAGTCAGAGACAAGTGGCCTGTGTTATATAAAATGATGTAAGGTATATACAGATCCATTCCCATAAGTGTGGAATCATGTTACATAGAGGATACATAAACTATATTTGGGGTGTGGACTCGATATGGATCCATTGAAGAGAGGTATATTAGTATTCTGATTGATCAAGGTATGCCACAATGTGGATAAAGAGATTGAGTTCGCTAGTAAGTGATGGAAGCACTAAGTACATGAAATTTTTATGATTGTCTTACTTTATGGTTTTTCCAAATATTGTTTGTGTTACCAATTGATCTAATCTTAGTACATTGTGGGATGTCATGCTCTTGAGGGTTATATGTAGTGTCAAATTTTTATTTTGGTCAAAGGGGCATCATCGATGTGCTTTTTATCTTTTGGTTGTTCTAAAATCTCTTGCGGAGCCAAGTGACATTTGTTCCTAGGGTATAATTGATTATTGACCAATTTTTTATTTTAGAGCAGGGTTTCCTTATTATGATAGGGCTAAAGGTTATATATGGTGATTAGATAAATTTTGAAGTTGTTCTAACCATTGTGTGATTGTTTTTACTCAAAAGTATGATCTTGTGACATGGTTATAGTTTATTTGATAAAAAGTTAAAAATTCCCTTTTCTTATGTATTTGCTGAGCTTGTAAAGTATGTTGTCCATGTAGTACTCAGTAATCAAGTATCTCGTGAATAATTAAATCAGGTATGTTTTCCATGAAGTTTGTTGTTGTTCCATGATTAATGAATTTCTTGCTATTGTGTATATGAATAAGTCATAAATGTTGTTTAAAATTCATGGTTAAGGTATTTTTGTTGCAAGGATGTGTTAAATGACAAGGTTAGTATTTTGTTGAGAAAAGAAGAATTTTCAAAGGTGAGAAAGGATGAATGCTTATATTAAAGCTTGTGGACCCAGTTTGAAAATCATATGAAGGGGAGGTCCATAATGCTTTTTTGGGTTTGCTGCCTACAGTAGGTTGGAGCATGCAGATTGGTTTGGGGTTCACTACCTATAGTAGGTGGGTTCATACAAATTAATAAGGAGGTGGGTTCGTTCATTAGCCTGAATCCTACGGTGAGTTGGTGATTGCATATGACTGGGATTGGTGCTTCAAGTAGCTCATAGCCCAAATAAGGTTGGTTCTTGCGTACTTGAGGAGATAAAAGTATCCTAGTAGTTCGTGCTAGTAAAACTATTGTAATCAAACATTGAAGAAGAAGATAAGAATATTTGTGGTTTTTTCTTGATATATGCATTTACAAGTACATTTGACATTATCTTGTCTTGATGTGATGATTGTTTTACACAATTTTATGTTTTTAATTTATTTTGAATTGTGAAATTAGTTATATTTTCCATTATACTGATTCACCCCTCCTCTTAGTATAATAATAATTCCTTGCAAGTGGTATCAGAGTAGGTTCCTTCAGGTTTAGTCTAGTAGTCGAAAGGTATATTCGAGGAATTATGGCCAATATAAGGAAGAACAAGAAGAAGCCATCTTAGAAGAAGAGAAATCATATCGTGGGTTGTGATTGTACAACTGTTACACAACAATTTTTCACTGTCCCTGCAATTCCCCGTCCCGCACAATTGGAGGGTTCATTCCGTGACCTGTGAGTAGTGACATAACTTGAAAACACTTTCATGGAATTCCCCTAAACATGTACTTTCATTGCCTTAAAGACAACTCCTTATGAAAAACCCTAAAAACACCCCTTTTTGCATTGGCACGGGGAGCCAGTTCAGTACCCGCGCCAATGGGGGAAATCCTTCAAAGAGGGTGCGCCAAGTGGTGCTCTGTCTTAGAGTTGCACTCGCGCCAACCATTTTAAGGAGTGTTTTTTAAAAATAAATGGCGGAAGTTTCATCCTAACCAATTCATAAGCTGGCTTCTAATTTGAGTTGGGAGGTTTGGCTCCGGATCTCCATGTAGAGGAAGTGGTTTTCCACCTCTCATGGAAGCTTCCTTGGGGATAGGGCCAATCCCATGATTATAGGGATCCCAACTCCCCTTCCTCCATCTATAAAAGCTTGCTCATCTCCTTTGCAAGCTAGTCTCCAAGTTCCCAAGAGCCATCAGAGCCTTATGCTGCAAGAGCCTTGATTCATTCCCTTAAGGCCAAATCCAAGCAAGGAGATTATCACCGAGATATTCGAAGAGAGAGGTTTTTCCCATCCACGACAACCTTTTTCGAGATGTGTTCCGCTAGCGAGCCTTCGAAGGAGAATTCAGTGTCAGGGCTATGGTTGTATTCTTTTTTGATTGATTAATGATAAGCGACTATTGGTTATGGTTCCACTCTTGTTGGTGATTATGATGATGAGTTATGTCTTTTTTGACTAACATATATCTGCATATACTGGATTTTACGCTTGTGTTTGTTTTGTTTCTTGCGTGTGTAGGTGTCCGATCACAGAGATCATGAGGATTGTGATCTGCCAGAGCTAAGGAACGGGAGCGCTACTTACTCTACAAGCGACAGCGTTGGATTCCAGGTAAGCCTTCATCGCTAGTTGCTTTATTTGAAGCTAGGAACCTGCACTATAGCGTAAACGATTGTTTCTAGACCCGGTCTGGGCTAGTAGGGATCGCCTCTATCCGCAAAGGGGATTTACCTCCACAATAATTTGGCAACTCCGCTGGGGATGTCTAGCTTGTTGTTGTTTTGCTTTGTAAGCTACAGATGGAGCCTGAAGTTAGCCAGATAGCCTTCGAAATGCTATTGCTTTCCATTAGCGAAGTAGATCAAAGCTGCTTCAGGAAATCTCCAGTTTAGTTTATGAACTGAACACTTGGAGTATTGTCTTGTCTTTTCGGTTGTTTCTCGATTCTTCTTGCTTGATCGGCTCTTTTGGCTGGCTCTTTTTGTGATTTTGGCTTTTGGTCAGCTTGATCATCACTGGTCTGCTTGTTGGAGTGCTTTTTTTTATCTTTCCATAGCAAACTCGACTGGCGCACTTTACAGCTTAACAGTCGCGCCCATTGGCGCAGGTTGCTAGTGTATTACCCATGCCAATTCCTTTCTGTCGCTAGTTTCAGCCTCACAGTCACGCCAATCCTGTGAGGTACTAGGGTTTGCTCTGTTTTGACCTTCCTGAGCTTCATTAGTGTGTTTGGTTTTGTTTTTTCAACTGCTTGAGTGTTCTGGAGCCTTGTTTGACTGGTTGTGACCTTCGTCCTTTGGTTCTTTGCCCGTTTCCATCGATTTCACATTCTAGCCCTAGGGCATCTAGGTGCTCTTGTGTGTCGAGCCTCCCTTGGGAGTTTTGGGTCTCTATTTGTTCATTCAGCCTTTTGATTGACCCTCTGCATTCGTTCAGCAGTTGTTTATCATTTTATTGCGTTATTTGATTGTTTGTTCTCTTCTTCATTCGAATTTCGCTTTGTCTCGTTTTGGGCCTAGATTACATGGTCCATTTGAGTTTTTGGGATTCTCTTGGTTTTGAGGGACTGTTTTGTCAATTTGGAGATCTTTGTGTGTTTGCGTTGAGTAAAATTTGTGTGTTTTACTCTTTCCTCATCACTTCTCAAATTTCTATTTTCATTAGTTTTCATTTTGTTTAGTGCACTTTGCTATTAAACATTGAAAATATAAAAAATCTCTTTTGATTTTGATTAGTTAGTGCAAATTAAAATCTTTTCGGTGTTATTAGTGATTAGTGACTTTGAGAGAAATTTTTTTGGTTTACATTAGCTACATTAGAGACTTTGTTGGTTTTTTTCTGATCATTTTGTTTGTGTGAAAAGCTCTCAACTCTCTCATTATTAGCTTTCATCAAATGGAATGATATACTGTGGCATATAGTGTGCATTTATGAGATTTTGAGACATCACACTCGCTAGGGCCTGAAAACTGAAACGTAATTGAAGATAAACATTAAAATTTATTCAATTTACACTAAGGCAACATTGAAACATTAACGCAACATTTAGTGTTCTAGGCTAGAGACGTGTTCCGGCGTCTTTAAACCTAGTAGCTGTCATTTGCCTCTTGGCTTTAGACAGCACTAGTATGGAACTGTTCTCCTCGTACCGTCGAGTATATAAAGGGAGACTCCACTAGGTTTCTATCCTTTATCCATAGGAAGCCGAGTTTGCTGCCCTATACCCATGATACACCAGACATAACATTCTGGGAGATTTCCTGCACGTACGTTAAGTCCTTGGTTGATTTCTCTTTCATTTTGAAAGTAAGGTGTATATTGCAGTTCACGGTTATTTGGTACACCCTTTGCCTAGTATTCCTGGGTAGTCATTTGATCTTTTCTGACTCTTTAAATTTTAAAGGATCACCAAGCGCTTGTCCTTTCATGCTTGCTTCAAAACTGAAAGAGATAGAGTCATCTTTCATCCGTTTCTCGACTCTTAAGACATGAAACGGTGAAGTTTCTAAGTTTCAATGTGGTAAAATAAATCACCCGCGATCACATGCCCTGTTAGACTTTGCTTTTTTGCCATTTGATTGTGTGTCTTGACTCTTTTTCAGCCTGTGTGTGTTGTGCTTGATATTTTGTCATTGTTGTCACAGTGGCGGAACCTTCTGTTTCGTCTACTGCTATTCCATATACAGACGATTCATCAGAGGCTTCTCAGTCCTTTGCTGAACCCCAACAGCCCATCGTTTCCGAGTTTCCCGACGGGGGACCGGTTCTGTCTGAGCAACCCTTTGGAGGACCAGTTGAGTTCAATTGGCCATTTTTTGACCCTTTGTTTGGATTGGGAGTAGGGGAAGATTTCCCTCCTCTTACATCGGGTTCGCCTTTTATAGCTGCTGTTATTCCTCCTAGTCCTTGCTATCTGTTACGAGATCTAGCGGTAGGTTCAAATATGAGTGATTCTCCTAGTGAGGAAATCCCTACGTCTGGTGAAGATTACCAGTTATTCCCTCGACAGTTATTTCCAGAAGGTAACCCTGAACCATCTGTTATGTCATCACCTGGTCCCTCATTACCAGCCGGGTATAGATCCTTGGGTCAGATTATTTCCACCGCTGCCTCTATGTGGGTATCAGCTCCTTCGACAAGGCTGATCGTTCCTTCATTAGGGATGTCTCCATGGACACCCATTATGTCATCCCCTAAGGTCACTTCTGTACCCTCCATGCCCACCATTTGTGTGGTCGCATTTGCACCCGCTGTTACTACCCAGTCCGTAAGGACCACATCGCGTCCCGAAGACATGTATATATCATCTGCTATGCCGGAGAACATCTCTCTGGAGGAGTATCGATTGTCCCTGCAACAATCGAACCCCGAGGTCAGACAGTCCTCTCAAGATCCCAATCGCTCGTATTTTTTGCATTATGTAAAGGATGTTACGCCCGTGTACGTATTTCCATATCAGTACGATGAGCATGGTAACCCTTTACGTTTACCTACTCCTGAGGCTCAACTTCATGCTCAGGGTTTACCGTATAACCAGGCTGGGTAGCCCTACAACCCGCAAGGACAACCTTTTCAAGGCCAACCTTCGGGCTAGCCTGGCTATCCTTATGACCCGTAGGGACAGCCCATACAGGGCTACCCTCTGGGCCAGCAAGGGCCATCGTACACTCCGCAAGGATAGTATTACAACCCTTCCAGTCAACTCGTGTAGCCTCTCCCTGGAGTCCCACCTGGGCAACCTCAAGGACTCACAGGACAACCGGGGTACCAACCGGGACTGGTATATGGTCCTAGGGGGCAGGTCCAACCTTCTGAACCTTTGTAACCGCAGTATCCTCTTGATCCCAACGTCGCACATCAGCCAGGACCATCTTATGGTCCTTTTGCGGGTCAAACCGGTTATCAGCGACCACCTGGCTCCATTCCGCTACCAGGCCAACCGACCCATCTAGCACAACCTGGTCTCCCGCCACCAGGCCGACCGGTCAATCCGACACAACCTGGTGCTCCTCAATAGCCAGGACAACCTGCACAACTGGCACAACCTGTTTATTTGGGTCAACCTGTTCAACTAGGGCAACTGGCTCAGCCAGGTTAGCCTGTCCAGCTAGGACAGCCTGCACATCCTGTCTACCCTGCCCAATGGCCGACTTATTCAATGCCGCAGCCAAATCAATCACTGCACCCTAATTATCAGGCTTAGCAGGGTCCCACCTATCAGCAGCCCACTCGACCTCAAGGCGGTTACTATTCTCATGGTCAATACCGACCGAATTATAGCCAGCTCCAAGGTTCTAACTATTACTCTCAACAAACCGGCTACACCTATGCTCAATAGCCAAATCCACATACTGCTCACACAGGGCCAACATATAATCAAGGTCCATACTCTGGTTATCAAGCCCCGTACATTGGTTACCAGCAACTGAATCAGGCTGGTTATGCACCTTATATCCCCTACGGTCAGAATCCTGCTGGACAGAACCCCTGGGGGCAAGGATATTATCAACCAGCGTGGAGTACAGGTACTGTTCCTTATCCAGGGCCAAGTATGTCGTCCAATCCGCCATTTCCATTCCTGGCTACCTTGGAATTATCGGATGTTTCAAAATTAACTAATGATCTAATTCTGCACAATGCTTATTGGCCTCTGGTTCCTACCAAGGTACCCGGTGATTGCCCCAAGTTTGAGGGTAAAGCTGGGGAGGACCCCCAAGCTCATGTGATGACTTACCATCTTTGGTGTTCATCCAACTCTTGGGTGGATGATTCCATTCGTCTACGCCTCTTCCAGCGCACTTTGACTGGTGTTGCCGCTAAGTGGTATATTGAATTATCCGGTGGCATATTTCAAGATTTCAATACGTTAGCCATGGCTTTTCTGAATCACTTTCAGTTGCCGGTTCGCTACAAAGCCGGGACGCACCTCCTGACTTCTTTGAAGCAGAACAAAGCCACCCAAATTTCTGATCACTTTCATGAGTGGCGACGTCGTCGTAGACTGATCAAGTTCCATATACCTGATCAGATACTAACTCATTGGTTCACCACCTCCTTCGTTAATAAAATCGCTCAAGATATTGTTATGGGAGCGTGTGTGACTAAAGAACAAGCCATAGCGCGTGCCCAATATCTGGATCTAGTATACTCTCAGTCTGGCACACTTTATGATATTTTTCCTGATGCTCCACGGTCTGGAACCTCTAAAGCTCCACCTACCTAGGCGGTGGATGGTGTTATTGGTTCCGTGTCTCAGAATTCGAAGAAATATTCAAATGGGAAGCAGAAGTCCAACTCATCCAATAATTTTTCTCCTACCGCCCCTCCCGATTCTGGAAAAAATGCAGAGGTTAACGCCATTCAAGCTAATCCTACAGAAAAATCCTCCAAGGGAAAGAAGAAGGGCAAAGGTAAATCCAAATCTGATGCCCCAAAGCCAGAATCTTCCAAACCTCGTACCGAGGATGGTTCCCAACGTAAACTGAAGTACCCCTGCCTCATCTGTGAAGGAGATCATTACACCAAGAATTTTCCACCACGATATGAGGTAAGTCAACTTCTAAAAGGCTCTAAAGAGATTCCGGCCGTTCTTAAAGAACCGTTCCCATCTCAGCAGACCCATATGGTTGAACAAACTTCACCATCTGCACCATTTGGGTCCCATGTCTTTATGATGAATGGCGCTGCACCTATCTCTATTGCTACGCGTTCAAAAGATTACAACGAATCGTGTCAGGTAGCTGGGAGGGTAGTTGTGGACGGTCCACCTCCCCCACCTGTCCCCGGTTCGTTGGAGATTGAGAAGCCTACTGTTGAACCTGTTGTGAGGCCACCTTCTAAAGGTGTTCTACGAAGATCTTCCTAGAATCCGAACACCCGTGTCACTTAGCACTACAGTATTTTTGAGGATTTGGCACAGGCGCCTTCTGCCATGTCTGCATTGGAATTTCTTCAAATTTTCCCATCAGAACGGAAAGCTTTGTTGTCTACAATTGGTGGGATTGATCCCACTGATTCTAATCTTCTCACCTTGGACTTAGAGAACTTTACCCCCCGACTTCCACATCAGATCGCTCTTGTTATTCAAGTCGGGATCAATGGTCTTAACATCCATAGGGCCATTGTGGATGAAGGTGCTTCTACCTGTGTCATGTCGTCCACTTTTTGGAAGGCCATTGGCTCTCTGGCCCTTTCATCGTCTCCTAATGCCCTAGAGGCATTCGATGGTAGGGAATCAAAACCCTTGGGTGTTCTCGAGAGTTTAGTGTTTTGGGAAATAACTCCCTAGAGGTTTGTTGGGTCAAAACTTCCACAGATCAGGGCATGCTATTCAGGAAGGACTCACACAACCACACTTGTATGCTAAAAACTAGATAACATCGATAGTAGAACTCACCCGTAATCCTACGTTTGATGTAGATCCCGCGGGGTCCAAACCCCCAGCAACCCTTCTTCCTCCTCAACCTGAAAACCAAGAAGAAACATGCACAAAAATCTAGTTGTACAACATATATCTATCCTAAATGTCAGTGAAATCCATGTGAAACATCATATAAACAATAATAAATGCTTAAATAATAATCTTTTTCACATACGCAAGAAAATATTAACACGTGAACTTAGGAACAAGATGGTTCTTCTTCATTACGAACAGCATGTACAGTAGTAAAAAGTGGAGAGATCACTTGAATCCTTCCACGATCTTTGAACAGACCGTCGTCTGGATCCGTCTCGCCCTTGCCTCACTAGGATACTTTCAAGACTGGTGCACACGAGATGACATATAAACTGATGAACATCTCCAAGAAACAAGGGTGTCCTATACAAATCTGGGAAAGTGCAGGAGGCACGGGAAATTAGACTTGAATTGGGATTCCAACAGAGTATAATGTCTATAAATTTCTCTCTCCCTTAGGCCATGCACATGAGGGGCTTTTATACTCCCTCAAAGTAGTTTCAATCAGTTGGAAACAGTTGGCCACGTGCTGAGGTGGTTGAACTACTGGAGTAACCATCAACCCAGCCCGAAATTAGGGAATTTTTATATATTTTTTAATGATTTTAATGGCATACGTGGAAAAGTGTGTATGGACTCACGTATACATGTGGAAAAGTCTGGGCATACCCACGTATGGGATTTTTAACATTGTTTTTTATGAATTTTGTTCAAGTCTGTGGGAATGGGTGCCCAAGGCCAAAGAGAGGATCATGAATCACATGAGGGTGAAAAATGATGCTATAACAAATGCCCCCCAATATATGAGGTCAGAAGGGGTACATGATGGCCGAAATGTATTATGCACATAGAAAGAACTTCGCAAGGACAAGAGAGGACTTCACCAGATTTCAGCCTGCCAAAAACCAATGAAAGAAAATAGAGAGTCAACTCATGCTGAGGTGGGCATACCCATGCTCAGTCAAAAATACAACATATAGAAAGTACATGATGAATCCAGAATGTATAGAAGTATAACTGAACTGAAATTACACAATGAATCATCTGAGCATGGCCCGGAAGTACAAGTCGGAATCAATGTCCAAGTATCACATATAGAAAGCTGATCAATGATGCTGAAACTGGATGTCTGAAAATAAAAGTAATTGAATCTCCAATTACCAAATCATAAGGGGTGGAACACATGGTAAAATCACGCAAATCGGGAGCCAACATATAAGATGTTGTTGTACTGACACTGCAACATATAAGGGTGGATGACATCACTGGCAGAAACTGAATGAACTGTCAAAAGTGAACCGAAAAATGCTGATGCAACCTGAGGTATTCACCGATCTCGACGACACAATTCTACACAATGGGAATAAATGAGCTGAAGTCAACCATGTGAGAAATCGTTGGATTACCGGTCAATAATGTAAACCGTTAACCAATGTGAGACAACCCACCAATAATGAAAATGAGTGTCAAGGTGCCCCAGTACAATCTAACAAGTGCGAATGAATGAGTTGAAGTTGAACACTTGGAAGAATTTACCAATCAGGAGGCAATGATGAATCCCCATTGTCAATAGTGAAGAGTCTGCCACTGATGACTGAAAGCCCTAAGGTACTGACAAAAAGAATCTAGATCTTATTCCCAGAGCAATGAGTCGGAGTCGATGGGAAAAGATCTGCTGGAAGGAAGGCATTAAGGCATCCCACATCAGTCCAGCGCGAGTGTAACCCGCAGGCCAAAATTTGGAAGGAATCCCTGACACAGAGGCGAGATATCCACCGATAGGGTCAAATGGAAATCAAGGTACTGCACGAATCCCAAGTGTGATAATGTATGCTGACGTCGAACACAGGGGAAACCATTCAATCAAAGACCCATAATGATGATCAAATGCTAAGCACAAGGTCACCTATCAATGATGGAAATAGGGCCAGGGTGCGGCTCTAGGTTTACTCTCAGAGCAATGTGTCGTAGTCGATGAGAGACAAACCCGCCAGCAAGAAGTCAATGGGGACCTTCTCAAACCAGCACGAGCAGAAGACCAAAACATCTGATGTGATAGAACAAGATACTGACAAGACCGGGAAGGCCGACTGAATAATGAGTCAAGAGACACCGCAGAATGGCCGACTCTGGTTAGACTTCCCTTGAAAAAAAGCATGACTCGTGATGACCATGGCAGTAAAAAGTGACACTGTATAAGTCTGTTATGCAGGAGGCAGAACAAACTCTCCATATGATTGGAAGAGATAACCAACCGGGGGAGAACTGACAAGTGAAACATGGTAAAGGCTGAACCTAGGTCAAACTAGAACCATCCCAAATGAAGGAAATATATATAAGTGTATGTGCTTTGTTCAAGGGCGACAAACTGACTCTGTACTGCCATCAAAATAACGAAGATACATCCCGTTCCCGCTCTTTTTGTTATATTTGATTTTTTTGTCTTTTTCATATAATAAGCCCGAAAAAGAATAAAAGAATGCTATGGTACAATGGATAGAACGAGTATCAAGAAAGCAGATGCACTAGTTCCTGGGATTGGAACAATCCTATGCTCAATGCAAGGTGGCGAAAACTGGTCAGTGATACTCAGAGGAACGTTCCATCCATGGGTACAAAGGTGTCAAGTCGTGATAGCTAAATGCATGCAATGGTTAACTTGTACAGAAAGTCAAGGTCAAAAGTTGGCTTAAACATCGAGTCCAAATGAAGCCGGCTAAAGGCCAGGATAAACAAGTAGCCAATATGCAATGCAATAATACAACTCAACAACACCAGGGAGCCTCTAGGGTAATAGCCAGAAAAATGATAGTGAGGAAGAAGAAGAATGAAGCTTCAACACATAAGTCATGGCGGGACTAAAGAGGACTCCCGAGGCTACATAAAACGCAGCATGGGCAACAAGTGATAGTGAGGAACTAACTAGGAAGCCCATGTAAAGAAAGGCTCTACCACCAAGTCATGATTAAATAATCGGCGAGTGAAATGGGTGTAATACTCATGACCTGATGGGATCGACCCTATGGCAAGTGATCAGAATGGAGGCTAGTATGCAAAATGCAACGGAAAGTGGATTCCCTAACCTATATGCCAGTGAAGATCATATACCTGCCATGACGGGTTAGCAGTCATGGATCAAAAACCGGAAAAAATCTCAAGTTCATCAAAATGTACCTGAAAATATACCAATCTGGGCACTTCCAAGAATCCGGGTTATGCAGCTTAATATAGATTGAAAAAATAAGCATAACAAATTTTTGCGAAAAATTTCAACTTTTTGGGCATAAATAGATAAGTTACCTCACATTTGGTTCATTGTGACTTCCTGAATTAGGAAAAAGAGCGCTGGAGAAAAAACCTCTTTCGTCAAAACAGGAGAAATTGACCGTCAAACTTCGCCGAATTTGTTAGGTAAGCTCTTAATCCATCCTTGTTATCAATTTTGTCCGTTCATAAGTTTAAAATTTGGAAATTTCACTGTAGGATTACTTGTTTAAAACTACGGTTCTGCGCATACGCAGGTTTATATTGACCAAGCCACGTATATACGCGACTGTGTATAGAGAAAGTCGCGTATGCGCAACCCGAAATGAAAAAATGTGATTCTAATGGACAAATTATTGAATTTTTTCAGGATGACTATATCATGGAGAGAACGTGAGCACAGTGCCATTGACAATGAAGTAATGCAAGACCAATTATCGCTCAATATTCTCCAAAATTGTGGATTTCTCAAATTTTTCAAAATGCCAAATATGAAGAGTAATGGCCGGTTGCTCGAAATGCTTGTGAATTATTGGGAACCGGAAGAAGATTGTTTCATAATAGATCAAATGCCCATACGTATTGAAGTGGAAGATATCTATTTTATTACTGGACTCTCTCGGAGGGGGGAGCCAGTAGACTTACATGGAAAACCCTTCGGAGGGCTCACCGTGGAAGATTACATCCACGTCTACTGTGTAGAGGGTTCCAAGAAAGTTGGGACTCAAATTGCTATCAAATATTTAAGAGACTTGCACATGAAAATCCTCCTTTTTACCATTGGTAGGGTAGTAGGTGCTGCTTCCCTACACGAGGCATCCAGGACTCAAATGAGTATAGTTGTGGAATGCTTAACTCATTTATATGATTGGTGCACAACTCTACTAATGAACATGAAACAACAATTGACTTCCATCCGAAAAACAAAGACAAAACATTTCAGATACGGTACAATCTTGATGACATTCTTCTTCAAGAAGATTCCTGGACTGAGACCCAAAGTTATCTCTTCTATCAGTAGTCCAAGGGACCCAAGAATTGCTCGATGGGCTGACTTGATGAAGAGACTGGGGGGAAGTGAAGTTCCCCGAACCACCTGGGATGATGAGTTCTTCCAATGGTGGGGAAAACAAATCATCGCTGTGGAGGACTATCCCTATGCCAGGATGGATTTTTGTGGCGATCCAGACCTCGTCATTCCACCTGGCACGGCATGGGGCATAGTCGGTAAGATTGCAATTTGTTAACTTATATGATTTTTTTGGATTTTTTCAATATGTATGAAAAAATAAAACATGTTTTTGTTTGGATTCAAAGTGACTTACAATATCATAATGATCATGATACAGATATTGGACCAGTCCGTCCTGATGGTTACCCACGACACAAGCGCCGCAGAGGCGAGGCGTATACAGTAGACTCAAACAGAACCCTCCATGATGTACAGAGGAACTTGGAGGGTTTAACCTGCCAAGTGCCTATGGCAGCAGTGGAAGATCTACCCGAGGCCATCCAGAGACGGGTAGTACGATTACCTCGTGACTAGATGTGGTTATTCCGCCAAGTCACAACTGCGATCGTGTTCTATAGGAACACAACTTCTGGGTAGGGACCACAGGAGTAGATATATATGATTTATCGGATGATTGTATATTTTTTGAGATTTGAACATGATCAGGCATAAGCCCAAATTTTGTATGACTTATGGATCCAAATTTTGTATAGTTTTTGAACACTTTGATAATATATATACAACGATGTTTGATGTGATGTGACAAATGTATAAAAATGTATGATGTTTTTTATGATTAAATTTTATTGTATGGAATGATTAATATGCCAATCAATTGCTTGATTAGCTAATGATTCTGCCATCCAATTGTCAGCTTGAGGAATATGAATGAAAGTTAAAAATTTAAATGATCTTTGTAATAAACGTATCCTCAAGAACAACTGGAGTAAAAATGGATCTCGAACCCGATAAGTATTGTTCAACTGTGACACCACCAGCTGGGAGTCCATGAAAACTACCAACGAATCAACACCCAAAGATATTGCCTCCGAGAGTAGATAAATAACTGCAGTGTATTCTGCTATATTATTGGAAGTAGGACCAATACAGACCTCTCTTGATACTAACAGCTGACCGGATGGATGATGAAGCACCCAAGCCGCAGAAGCCAAGTTCTAGGTGTGTCAACTAGCACCATCGACAAAACCAAAATGACTCATGACATTCGACACAACCTGCCAAAGCATATCAAAAACATCACCATCCCATCAAAGATCGAAAAACCAGATATGTACAAAGCAAAACTACTATACACAAAAGAAAAATGCCAGGCCGAAGCCTAGGCATAATACTTTCTCAAATAGAGCCCATTTCTAGGCTCCGACAACTCATTCCCTTCAAAATCAACCAAGGTATATGCTCCTTTTTTAAGGAATTTTTTAATGATAAAGGGGCCATACCACATATACTTAAACTTTCCTACCCCCAGGGCATATTTTTCTTGGGCATAGACCAAAACAAGGTCACCTTCCGAAAAAAACCCTAGGCTTGACCGCCTTATCGTACTGAACTTTAACTTGGTTTTTATGCGCTTCATTCATCGTGGTGGCATCCCGACGCTGCTCATCAAGATGTTCCAGATGAAGGAGACGTTCTTCAAGACTAGAAGTGTCAGGAAGAAGTTCAACAGCTAACTTAAGAGAAGGAATCTCACATTCAATGGGAAATACGGATTCCAACCCGTAAACTAGCTGAAATGGAGTAAAGCCAGTTGCAGTTTCCACTGACGTCTTGTATGCCCAAAGTATGGGATATAGCATGATATTCCAGTTGGATCGAGCTTTATTAATTGTCCTTTGAAGAATTGTCTTCAAGAATTTATTCACGGCTTCTGCTTGCCCATTGGCCTAAGGATAATACAGAGATGAATGCTCCTGTCGGAAACCTAATTTTAGAGCCAACTCAACCATCATGCTATTCTTAAAATGATTGCCATGATCAGTGACAATCTCTCTAGGAATACCAAAACAAGCAATAACCTGGTTGAAAAGAAAAAGAGCTGCAGTCTCACCATCATTCCCAAAAGTAGGCATAGCCTTGACCCACTTCGTAAAGTAGTCTACTGCTACAATAATGTTCTTCTGACCTTTAGTCGAATGCGGGTTACAAGTAGTATAATCAATACCCCACTTTGTAAAGGGACTGACAGTAATGACTAGAAAAAGCGGAGCTGGATGAGTGCGCATTTTTCGAGTATAAACTTGACACGGATGACACTTTTTGACCGACTCCACACAATCTTTGAAAATCGAAGGCAAAAATTACCCAGCACGCAAGATTTTTTGGGCTGTAGCAAGCCCAGATAAATGACCACCATAAGCTCCACTGTGGCAATCATTCAGCACAACCTCAGCTTCTTCAAGAGTTAAGCAACGTCTGAGGATTGAATCAACCCCTCGATGGTATAAAGCATCACCAATAATCAGGTAATTATTAGCCAAGTGACGCAACTTACGGCACTCATGTTTTGAAAAAGTAGAGGGAAAATTCGCAGTCTGAAGATACACAATAATATTTCCATACCAAGGATCCTATGGAGAGATGAGGAATAAATGTTCATTCGGGAAGGATTCATCATAGACTATCTCTTCTCCACAGGGAAACTCAGAAATCAATTCCGCGAAAACTAATGATTTCTTGGACTTGGCAGACATAAACTCAAGATCAAATTCATGCAAAATCACAATCCATCTATTGTATTTTCCCCCAACCACTCGCCTACTGAGAACAAACTGAAATGGATTGGTTTCTGCCAAAACATAATTTTTGTAGAAGAATGTAATGTTTGAGTCACTGCACAACATGAACAGCTACTAAAGACAGCTTTTCTATCGGAGTATACCGAAGTTTAGGTCCTACTAAGCCTCGATTAAGATAGTATATAACATTCTCTACAAGAGCATCATCTTCCTAAACCAGAACCATACCAATGGTAGATTCTGCTGCTGCAAGATACAAAAGGAAATCCCTACTATAATCAGGTGGACTCAATAAAGGAGCATAGGT
The DNA here is from genome assembly GCA_034641835.2 of Pinus albicaulis. Taxonomy (NCBI): domain Eukaryota; kingdom Viridiplantae; phylum Streptophyta; class Pinopsida; order Pinales; family Pinaceae; genus Pinus; species Pinus albicaulis. Next base: position 757,112,353 of record CM076573.1, on the reverse strand, counting down.
CAACGCTTTTTTCAAAGCATCAAATGAGCGCTGAGCGAAGTCATCCCAAAAAAATGGAACTCCCTTCTTCAACAATCTCATAAATCCTTTGGTAACTTCAGCATAATTCACGATAAACCCTCCGAAGAAAATTAGCTTTTCCTTGTAGCCTTGAAGTTGATGAATAGATGACGGGGGAGGCAACCAAAGTATTGCCTCAACCTTGAAGGGATCTACCCTAATCCCTTCCCTAGACACAATGAATCCCAATAACCGACTGGATGTGACCGCAAAAAAACACTTGTTCAGATTCAACCTAATCTTGTAGAAACGACATCGTTCAAATACTTGACGGAGGTGAGCAGGATGATCCATTCTCTTTAGAGAATGAGCATCTAAATCATCCAAATATGCCTCGATAATCTGTTTGGTGTTGTGGAAGGCATATGACATGGCCCGCTGAAACGTAGCCCCAACATTTTTAAGATCAAAAGGCATCTTCTTGTAAGAAAACGTACCCCAGGGACAAATAAAGGTAGTCTTATGCTGATATTTAGGATGGATAGTAATCTGATCATATCCGGAGAAACCGTCCATGAAGGAGAAAATCTCATTACCGACACACTCATCAATGATCTGATCTATAAATGGTGTGGGGTAATTATCTTTCGGACATGCTTTATTAAGGTCTCTAAAATCGATGCAAACTCGAATTGTTCCTTGTTTCTTATCTACGGGAACAGGGTTTGAAACCCATTCTGTCAAAGAAACAGGGAAAATAAATCCCGCCTTAAGTAACTTCTCCACCTCATCTTTGATAGCTGCAGCCTTCCTAGGATTGACCGGACGAAGCTTTTGCCTCACAGGCTTAGCATTTTCGTAAGTCTTGATCTCATGCTAGATAATAGATGGACTATACCAGGCATTTCCTCATAATACCAAGCGAACACATCCCTATACTCTTTAAAGAGATCGGTGTAAATCTGAATCTCTTCAGGGGAACATTCACCTCCGATGAAGAAATTCTCTATAACATTGGGATCCCTGGAAATGTTCACCGGGATAGTTGGAGAAATCACAGCCATGTTCCCTTCAGAATGTACCTATGTTGGTGCTAAATGGTTCGGGACTAGGTGAACAGGACCAGGAGACACAGGATTTGGAAAACTTGATTCAACTTTGCTCAAATCAGGTAAAAAGTAAGACCGATGATCCAAATCATCCCATGGTCTATCTATACCAGTCATAGCTTCCAGGATGGCCTCTTCAGATGGAAGAGTGGTATCAAGGCAATCCTGGGCAGAAGAAGAAAAAGTGTCCAAGCCAGAGCCACATCACCATCCAATTCCTCCAGAGAAAGAGGAGCTGGAATGGACTCTGTAGAGTCAACAATACATTGATAAGCAATCTCAGCTGCAGACATCGGAAATGCCATTCCACCCACTTGACTTTCCGCTAATGTGGTTGTAGGGGAAGGCAAGGTCCAAGGGTCCGAAAAATAATGAGTTCTGAAGAACTCTCTTCGAAGAGGAGCCCTGGAGGATGAAATTGCATTTATATGACCAGTAGGAGGTGGAATATCAAAAGTACCCATCAACGAATAATACATTCGAACCCCTAAATTCTCAACAGGCGACTTGGCCTTATCTAACTTTGGAATAGTTGAGTCAGCAGATGCATTCGGGTCTACAGGAGGACAGTCCAATTGATCCACTGTAACAATCCTCCCTTCGTGAGGGAAACAAATAATCCGAAATAATGAAGATGCAATGGCATCCATCTCATAAATCCATTTTCTCCCAAACAGAAGGTTGTATTCCAAGCTTGCATCAACTATCTCAACCTCTATATTTACAGTTTTGCCCCCAAAACAGATGGGAAAAGCTGGGACAATGCCATGCGGTCTGTGAGAATGACCATCAAACACAGTCAGAAGAGTAGAAGATGGAACAACTATGGGAGATCCAATTCCCTTCCAACATGTGAGAGACATCACACATGTGGAAGCACCCTCATCAATGACCGTCTGGAAAATATTGCATTTCCGGTACGATGATTTAATATGAAAAGCCATATGATGGGGGAGTCTCTTTTTAAAATTAGTCATATCGAATGTAATCATAAGAGAGTTCTCTGGATCGACAGCCCCAATAGCAGTGAGCAAAGAACTGCGCTGAGCCGGACAAGACTGGAGCACCTCAAGAGCCAACATGGCACAAGGACTCTGCGCCAGATCTTCCACAATAGAGTAGTTCTGGGCAGCCCTGAAATCTGGATTAATCGTCGTACGCTTAGTAGATGCTTTGGGCATCCGAGGTATAGGCTCAACAGTAGGCTTCGTGATGTGAAGCAGCTCAGTATCATCAGGAGCACCCTTGGCTTTCGAAGACTCATCTTCGCCATAATCACGGGATCTCGTGGCGACATCCGCGTGAGCACTCATCATGTATATGTTTGATGGAATTTCCCCTTCCTGGGTGCCCCCAGAGGAAGCCCCAGTATTTTGATTCACGCCAACAACTAGCTGTTGCCCTTGGGGAAAAGGGTTTGTCAACACAGCCTGGGAACTGGAAGAACCCTGCTGAGCTAAAATTAGCTGCGCATCCTGAATTTTAGGGAAAAGGTGAGTAAGATGGTCTCTAGCACATAAATTTCATGGAAACTTCACTTTCTTTTTATCCTTTGGACCCTCAACAGCATGCTCGTTGGATTTATTTGCATTACCCTTCCCATTCTTGCCCTTTTTCTTATTACGTCCCTTCTTCTTCCCTTCGGATTTTTTATTTTATTTAGGGTTAGAAGTCTGAACGGCATTCACCGAAAAAGATTGATAAGGTGATGATTCAGCAGGAACAACCTAACCAGAAGGAGTAGATTGTAAAGACAACTATTGCAATTGATTAAGCAGGTTAGCTGCACCACTATTGATCGACCCAATAATTCCATCACCATGAGGACCGGGTTTAGTCTTGGATAAGTCCAATTTGGAGCGAGGAGCATTAAGCAAATATTTATGAAGGACCCCAGACTGATAATATATCAATTCAAGCTGATGGGCCCTAAAAATGTCCTGCTCCTCGGAAAATGCCCCAGAGAGGGATACATCCTTAGAAATATCTGACTACAGAGATTTCAGAAACCATTCCAAAAGGAATTCTCATGGAATATGAGCTTTAATAAGCCTCTTCCTTCTCCGCCATTCCTGAATATGATCATAAATGTGGTTTGCATCGTCTTGTTTAAAATTAGCTAGGAGTTCAATCCCGGCATCATAACGGATAGGAAACTGGAAATGATCTAGAAATGTTGTAGCCAGATCTCCAAAAGTAGCAAAACTTCCCCCAGTTAACTCAATATACCACTTGGCAGCGTTTCCAGTTAAGGTGCGTTGAAACAATCTCAACCTAATCAAATCTTCAATCAGGGAGTTAGAAGAACACCATAAATGGAAGGTGGTGATATGGTCATCCGGGTCCTCTCCATTCTTGCCTTCAAACTTTGGAATGTCTGAAGGTAGTTTGGTGGGAACTGGAGGCCACCCCGAACTATATCGGATTTGATCATTGGTCAATTTCCACAGATATGGCAAGTTTAACGTTGCCAGAAAAGGTAAACGAGGCGGAGCCTGAGGATTCCATCCTTGATGGGATGAATTCCCTACATTCTAAAAAGAATACCCTGGATTTGATGAGGCACCAGGTTGCCAAAAATAACTTGTAGAAAATGTTGGGCCAAATGACCCAACATTTGGAGAAGGACCCCCTCCCAACGTAGAGTTACCAAACACCGGACCAGTCCCCCCCCCGAAGTAATGAATGAAGAGGAAAGCCCATGATAGGGGTTCCAAGCATTAGAAAGAGGGGAAAAAGTCTGATAAGCACTCAACAAAGGGAAAGAAACATTCCCTTGGTGACCAGCGTAAAACTGATTCCCTACCCCCGCTGTTGTGAATACAGGGTTCCAACCTGTAAAAGTAGTCGAACTCTGACCTCCAGACCAAGGGTTAAAACTCTGAGTCTGAGAAGTAAAAGGAAAAGACCCTAAAGAAAGATTTGAACTAGGAATATTCCTAGTTCCAAAGGGGAACCCTTGAAAAGAAGCTGACCCACTAGCCATGGAAGACATGGGTGTAGATGCAGCTGCAGCAGCGGAAAAGGAAAAAGAAGGAATCCCACTAGTGGGAATTCGAAAACAAAAGGGACCAGATTGAGAAGCATGTGCTTGGGGGAAACCAGAGCCAAACACAACAGTACTAGAAGAAATCGAAGATATAGAAATAGTGCCTCCTCCTTCAACTGAAGCAGGAGTCTGAATGCCTGCAGCACTGACAGCAGAAGTTGCGTTCCCAGTCATGGCCATCGAAAGGTATGAATAAAATGGAGGATATTCTGGTCTTGCAGACTCAGGTCCGATGTACTCAACAACAAATGGATGATCAGGAGGAAGAGGAGATGGAAGTGACTGAGGAGACTCAGGTACTTCCTCTACTTCTATTCCTAACTCTCCTAGAAATAAGACTCTCGAGGTAAGTGGAGCACTCCTCTTGGAACCAACACTAGAACCAACTACGAAACCTTCAATCCCTTGTGGAGGATCTCTCTCCACTGCGTCAGACGCCACAGGGTGATATTGACCTGCTATGTTACTCCTACGCCTTCTTGAAGAAGGCTCTGGACTCTCGGGAGATAACCCCCAGATTTTCCTCGATCGATGAGGCGCTTGATCAGTCACTTTAACAAATTTTAATTAGACTCAAAAATGTATAAAGCTAAGCAAGCTAGGAGCAAAGAGAACTCACTACAAAAATCCCTAAGATACAGCCAAGAAAGCAGCCTTCAGGTATTTCCGCTCCGGGTGATTAGGACATGACACCAAAATACGGGAAAGTGAAAAATAGGACCTCCCGAAAGTGGTCTAGGATAATTATGGCCCAGGCCTACTAGCGAAGGTAACAGAAACAGTTACGCCGACCTCCTAACAACAGCCTTTGCCAGCACAAGCACCCAAGCTTCGAAAGGGCACCCCCCAGAAGTAATGCTGGAAGTGATACGACGTCTGCCTCAGGTACCATGGGTATTCCCCCCCGCAGTCACCTGTGTGGAACCTAGGAATGGAAACTATGGGCACCAATCCGTGTCAGAAGCCGGGCGGAATAGTCTTGAGGCAAGATCCAGCAAATTAGAGAGGGGGTATCTCTCTTCTCAGCCTTCACTTCCCCTCACGCTTGACTCTCTAGAGGAGAGCTTTCCCAGTCCACCTAACAGAGTTGGATTTCACTCAATTAATAAACCTCTATGTTTTAGTTTGAGCGACCTTGGAGAGTTAAATCTCCACTCACCTAATCCAAGGCACTACAACCTAGCTAGTTGGTGTATGACACATAATAAAAACTTGCTAGTTGTTTTTAAATTATAACGCTTATTTTAATTGGTTTTTATATTATGTCAATGGGATATGGAAGTGAAACTTGTGATGTTTTAAGACGCAGAAAAGAAATTAATGAAAACCAAACTACATGCAAATGCAGTAATTGCCTTTCAATGAAAATAAATTTCTACATGGGTTCTACGAGACTAAAATTTTTTCTTTTCAAATATCAAACTCACACTCACAAAATCTATGAAAAAGACTATAAATGCTTAAGTGCACCTAATGAAAATAACTAAGAGCATGCAAATTCTAAGATGAAAAATCTAACAAAGAAAAGAGAAATTTCCCAAGAATCCTTCAGTTTTATCACTTTTCGGTTGTCCACTAAACTAGTTCCCAAAACCAAAAACTCTGAGTATAAAGACACCAAAATATGCTTGACACAAGAGGAAGAAACCAATGACAATTCCCTTCCCAAATCAAGTCAAAAACCAAAGGCAAGAAATCTCAAAATATCTTCAAAAGATGTAATGAAACGAAAAAAAAAATGCAAAACAAAAGAAAATGACAAAACAAAATGTTTTTTGAGCTTTTGAATTTTATAAAAAAGAAGATCTCTAAGAGACCAAGAAAACTATCCAATTACCAAGCCAAACAACTCTGAATTTCAAGAAAAACTTCCAAAACACTCCAAATCTTATAGTGCCACTTAGTAGCAATATTTATATGAGCAAAAGAGGACAAGAAACTTAGTAACTCAGCCCAGAAGAATAGTACAACCTTGCAGCAATCAAAAAATTCAAAGAACCAAGAAATACTTCTTCAAAAATTGCAACAAGACCTATTCAAATGAACTCAAGAAAACCAACCAAAAAATAGGCAAAAATCGAAGCGCAAAGCAAGACACAAAGCTAGGAAAGAGGATATGAGCAGAAGCTCTCTGTTCTGATTAATCAGAATAGCCAAGAATCCCCAAAAAGAGATCTTGGTACTCGAACCAGAAATGCAAGCACTAAAAAACAAGATTTGCCTAATAATCCAGTATTCAACCAATCAAGAGAGAAAAATACCAATAACCACTATCAACACAATCCAGAGACTATAAAGACACTGCAGGAATAGGTCTCCACAGGCAGACAAGACTAAAAAGTCAAGAAATAAAAAATTTCAAAATTTTCCCAGGCATACGCTACTTATAAGCTTTTCAGCAAGCGTGCATACGCGCCTGTGTCAAAGGAAACCCGCGTATACACAACTTACTTTAACAAAACTGCGTGTATACGCGACTGTGTATAGAAAAACTCACGTATATAAAGGTAAATAATGAAAAATAAAAAATATTAAGCTTGGATAAAGAACCAGGTCTTCAGTCTGATTGAGAAAAAGTCAACTGGACTAGAAATAATAGTTAAAACTATTGGAAACCTTTCAAACAGCCGAAACCACCCAACAGGGGAATCACAAGAATGTGATCCCCAGTGGAGTCGCCAGTTCTGTTTCAGGAAATAACTCCCCAGAGGTTTGTTGGGTCAAAACTTCCACAGATTAGGGCATGCTATTCAAGAAGGACTCACACAACCACACTTGTATGCTAAAAACTAGATAACATCGATAGTATAACTCACTTGTAATCCTACGTTTGATGTAGATCCCGCGGGGTCCAAACCCCCAGCAACCCTTCTTCCTCCTCAACCTAAAAACCAAGAAGAAACGTGCATGGAAATCTACTTGTACAACATATATCTATCCTAAATGTCAGTGAAATCCATGTGAAACATGATATAAACAATAATAAATGCTTAAATAATAATCTTTTCCACATACGCAAGCAAATATTAACACGTGAATTCAGGAACAAGATGGTTCTTCTTCATTACGAACAGCATGTATAGTAGTAAAAAGTGGAGAGATCACCTGAATCCTTCCACGATCTTCGAACAGACCGTCATCCGAATCCGTCCTGTCCTTGCCTTGCTAGGATACTTTCAAGACTTGTGCACATGAGATGACATATAAACTGATGAACATCTCTAGGAAACAAGGTTTTCCTGTAAAAATCTGGGAAAGAGCAAGAGGCACGGGAAATCAGACTTGAATTGGGATTCCAACAGAGTATAATGTCTATAAATTTCTGTCTCCCTTAGGCCATGCACATGAGGGGCTTTTATACTCCCTCAAAGTAGGTTCAATCAGTTGGAAACAGTTGGCCACGTGCTGAGGTGGTTGAACTACTGGAGTAACCATCAACCCAGCCCGAAAATAGGGAATTTTTATATATTTTTTAATGATTTTAATGGCATACATGGAAAAGTGTGTATGGACTCGTGTATACAAGCGGAAAAGTCTGGGCATACCCGCGTATGGGATTTTTAACATTATTTTTTATGAATTTTGTTCAAGTCTGTGGGAATGGGTGCCCAAGGCCAAAGAGACAATCATGAATCACATGAGGGTGAAAAATGATGCTATAACATTTAGCGATTACCTTACAGGGGAAGACAGTCAATGTAGAAGTAGAAGTAGTTGATGCCAAGCTTAACTACAATATACTTCTCGGCCACAGTTGGACTCATGCCATGCTATGTGTGCCATCCACCCTCTTTTGACTTCTTAAGTTCCCTCACGAGGGAAAAATCGTTACGGTGGATCAGTTGTCTTTCTTCACCTCCACCTCCGAGAACAACGTTCCTTACGTGGATCAGATTCCAAATCCCCTAAACAGTGTGGGACCCGGTCTCTTCAAGGACCCCGTCCTCATGGGTATTTTTCCCGCACCACCACCACACACCACTCAAGCTAACATGATCTCTAGGTCTAACGACCCATGGCTCATCCCTTCGCCTGAGCAAGTGACTGAGTTTGGAGAATCGATGCCCTTAACTCCAGTAGAGATTAACTATTGTGAAATCGTCACCGCATATGACCCTCCCACTCCTCAGCATGCTCCTTCGAGCATGGATTTAGACATCTATTCTCAATCCCCCTGGCTCGGCGAGGCCGACTCGCCTGATCCTTTTAAAGAGATTTTCCCTTCTGATGAAGCCATTATTGAAACAATGTCTCTTGAGGAGCTACCTTGGAGCGATGGACATCATCGTTCCTCCTTCATGCCTAGCTTGGGGGAAATGTCAGATTGTCTAGAGAGTTTTGCATCTCAGGTTCCCACTTCACCTCTCCAGACGCCCATATTGACACATGAGATGCTTTCAGAGGGAAACCTGAGCAACATTACTCAAACTATTCCGATCGACATCTCCGTTAAACCGGGGATAGTTGAGAACATACACGTGGGAGTAACTTGTTGTCCTGATGAGATACAAGTTTATATTGATCTTTTTCGAGAATTCAGAGACGTGTTCGCCTGGTCCTATGAGGAAATTCCCGGGATTGATCCCAGCATAGTAGTGCACAGTATTCCTACCTATCCTGGTGCGAAACCCGTACGACAACGCCTACCCCTAGTGCACCCTCGCAAAGCTGATATCATTAAAGCAGAAGTTGAAAAACTTATGAACGCGGGCTTCATTTATCCAATTCCCCTCATAGAATGGGTCTCCAACATTGTCCCTGTAGATAAGAAACAGGGTACTATCAGAGTTTATGTTGATTACCGAGATATTAATCGGTCCTGTCCAAAGGACAACTATCCTACTCCCTTCATAGATCAGATCATTGACGAATGTGCTGGGAGTGAGATCTATTCCCTGATGGACGACTTCTCTAGGTATAATCACATAAATATTCTACCCACTAATCAACACAAGACTACATTCATCTATCCGTGGGGTACCTTTGCCTATAAAAAGCTCCAGTTCGGCTTGAATAATGCTGGAGCTACTTTCTAGCGTGCTATGTCTTATGCATTCCATGACATATGCCATATCGTTCAGCCTTATCTGGATGATCTGCCAGCTCATTCAGCTCGGTGAGAGGACCACCTGGAACATCTCCACCAGATTTTCCTTCGTTGTCGACGCTATAATATCCGATTCAATCCTCATAAATGTGTATTTTGCGTGGATTCTGGCCATATTTTGGGGTTCATATTCTCCAAGGACAGGATTCGCCTCGATCCCCTAAAGGTCGAGGCCATTGTCAATCTCCCATCACCCTCTTCGTTATATCAATTGCAGAGTCTGCAGGGAAAAGCTAACTTCCTACGACGCTTTATACCGAAATACGCGGAAGTGGCCAAGGGATTCACGTGTCTTTTAAAGCAGAACGTTCCCTTTCATTGGGACGACATTGCTCAACAATCCTTTGAGAAGCTTAAGACATTACTTGTTAATGGTCCGTTGCTTCGGCCTCCAAACTATCACCGTGATTCCACTCTATACTTGGCCGCTGCCTTTAGCACCATAGCTATGGTTCTAGTGCAGTATGACGATGATGGAAATGAACACGTTGTTTATTATCTATCACGAAATATTCTCGACACAGAAACGTGTTACGCTCACGTCGAGAAGCTAACTTTAGCAGTTGTACAAGTTGTGCAACGTTTCTGCCACTACATCTTACTGCGTACCGTAACCGTGGTTTCCGATTGCAACCCCATGACATATATTCTTTCTCAACAATTACTGGGGGGAAAATACTCCAAATGGATCGTTATCCTTCAGGAGTTCGACCTAGAGTTTACTACTGCTAAGTCGACCAAATCACTGGTTTTCGCAGATCTTATTTTCTCCCTCCCGACGGACTCTCCCCCATCTCATTCTGAAGAACATATTCCAGATGAAACCATCTTCCTTATCAGCACCCGTGACCCATGGTATGGCGATATTATTTTGTATCTTCAGACGTCAAACTTTCACTCTGAGTTGACCAAAGATGCCCGACGTCGAATTCGGCATCAGTCTCAACCTTACCGCATTGTAGGAGATATATTATACTGGGTTGGAGTAGATTCGGTGCTCCATCGGTGTTTGACTTTAGAAGAGGCCGAAAGAGTCTTAAATGAGTGTCACAGTGGCGGTCACATGTCTGGATATGCCACCGCCCAGAAGATTCTGCGTGTGGGTTACTTCTGGCCGTCAATATTTAAAGACTATATTGTTGCAGTCCGCAAATGTCACGCGTGCCAGGTTTTTCAGCACAAGATGCGCGCGCCACCCCTCCCTATGCATCCTGTCATTACCATCAGACCTTTCGCAAAATGGGGCATATATTCCATGACGTTTAACCCTCATTCGGCCAGGGGGCATGCACATATAATTGTCGCTGTCGACTACTTTACTAAGTGGGCCGAAGCGATGCCTACACTAGCTGCTGATGGTAAGACAACTGCCCAATTTATCTTCAACCACATCATTGTACGTTTCGGGGTCCCTCAGGCCATTATTACCGATCATGGTACTCACTTCTAAGATTATATGATGGCCGAGATGACATCAAGATTGGGCTTATGACACGATAGCTCAACGCCATACCCCCGGGCAAATGGCTAGGTTGAGGCCGTGAAAAAAGTTTTGGTCACAATGCTTCAACGAACAGTTGGAATTCATAAGTCCAATTGGCACCTCCAATTGTTCTCAGCTCTATGGGCATACTGGACATCAGCAAAGAGTGCAACTGGATTCACACCTTTCCAATTGGTGTATGGTCTGGAAGCAACTCTTCCGGTTGAGTGCGAAATTCCTTCCTTAAAGTTGGTTGTGGAAATTTTGCCCGATACTTCTCCTAAAGAAGAGTGTCTCTTGTACTTGTAATGGTTGGATGAAACCTGCCACTTGGCTACCTTAGTCATTGAGGCACAGAAAAAGTGGGTCAAAGCACACTTTGATCAATCAGTCTCTCCACGTTCCTTTGTCAAAGGGGACCTTGTCCTCCTATACGACCAAGTGCATGACAAAATCGGGGCAGGAAAGCTCCAACCCATGTGGCATGGGCCCTATATAGTAAAATGAGTATTGAAAAATGGGGCTTATGAGCTCATTGATTATGAAAAAGTTCCGTTAGTGTGCCTAGGAATGGGCTGTACCTTAAGAAATAATACGCTTGAAGTTATTTTTGGTGTGGTGTGTGTACATGGGTGTGTATATTAATTTGTGTGCATGTGTGGTGTGGTGTGCGATGTAAGCGTATTTCTGCTCATTAGGTCTTCCTGATTGTGCAGCTATCCATTACTCCGTTTGTGGGTTTCGTGGATGGTGCCTCCTGCAGTACCAGGAATCTGCCTTCGGCAGCCTGGGTAATCTATGATCCTTCTGGTGAATTGGTTAACCTGCAAGGTGTGTGTCTGGGTCCTACTACAAATAATATCACATAATATAGTGCTGTATTGGAATTATTAACCGAGGGTATAAACCTTGGCATTCATGAATTACTTGTGTATCTAGACTCACAGCTTGCATTATTACAGCTTAACGGGCATTATTCAGTAAGAAATCCATCCATTTTATGTCTGTATTTGCGTATTCATCTGCTGGAAAGAAATTTTGACTATATTACATATCAACACATACCCAGACATATGAATACATTAACAGATGCAGTAGCTAATTTGGTTTTGGATAGATATTTGCGCAATTTATAAACAAAAACATCATCACATGTAGAAACATCCATCCAGGAATAGGTATGTATATATATGTGTGTGTGTGTGTGTGTGTGTGTGTGTGTGTGTGTGTGTCAAAATGTTTACATAGTGTGCATCACATAAAATCTAAAAAATATATATATACATGTTCGTCTTAATACATCCGAAGACGACATGTCTCTCAAAATATATGCATGAAAGAAGCCCTAGGTGTCTAATCCGCATGGTGCTCGTGGTAACATGCTACCACGCGCACTAAGCGTCTCAAAAGTCGGTGGAGGCGACTAGGCACTCCCACCGTATGTCTCTGATACGCCATCGGGACATCTGCCAACTCGGCGTAGTCTGGAATCCCCCGGGAAATCCCCTCAAGGTTCTGGGTCAACTCTCCTCCCTCGGCACCCTCTGCCTGAGGGTCAGCTATGGGCTGAGTTCTCCGTGCAATGGGAGACATACCGGCAGGTCTCTCTAGGCTGACATCTGCATACATATAAAATTGGTGTTAAAACGAACATGTATTACCCAAAAAATCATAAAACATAAAAATCAAAGAGAGAGGTCATACCCAACTCCTCTTCCCAGTCATCCCCCTCCAGAAGTGGGAGATCTGGGTCTCCAGTGAAATCGGTCCCGGCATAGGGCCAATCCTTGACCACGATTAGCTACCACCGTAACCATCCAAAAAACTCCGGCCTCCAGGACATCTGTTGGCCTCCTCCTGATCTGGGCATAAGTGCTGCCCAGCGAGCCATCCTTGGCTCTCTTGGTATCGGCTCCACAACTATGGCCCCTTGGCCCTGAAAGATAGGTAGTCATTCCAGGATGAACGATACCAAAATGGAACCATAGCCAAACTGCTTCAGTTTGACTTGCTTGCACTTTGTGAGCTACCTCTTGATGTTTGTTGTCACTGTAGTAGCCCAATCAAACAGTGTTGGACTCATATACTTAGCGGCTAGCAGGAGTTGGGCCTTGGTTGCCTCGTGTGGAGCTTGTGATCCCGCAGCTCGTGTGATGGTGTGTAGCACTACTCTCAGTGCTAGATCCTGGACAGTGTGGATGTCCACTTTCCCGCTTCCTGATCCGGTTCGTGCCCTTGGGCACACCCTCGCCATTACCTACTCCTTCTTTTCCCCAGAAGGACTACTGCCTGTCAGGATGGGCACGATACCTCTGCATGACAGTCTGATTATGAAATATACGTCGGAAACCTCCAGTTCCAGCACTTGGTCCCAAAGTTTAAATACTTCTTCATTTTGGTCCCATATACTGACCAAGTATTGTAGTAGCTCGAGTTGAGCTTGTAAACAGGGTGTGAGGAAGAATTTCTTAAGTCCACAGTTCTTAAGTGCAGTCATGCAGGCTTCATTCTCGATAGCCATTTCATCTTCCTCTCCATGTTCCCTCTCCTTCCATTCGATAACCATTTTGCCTTTATATCTGCATCAACACAATCAAAAATACATTGTTAGATCTCTGGAACATTTGAAAATCCACATAGAGAGCTCACATTTTCAAATTTTTGAGTGGAAAATTGTGTTGTACCAATGGCGCGACTGTTTTCCTAACAGTCACACCAGTTGGCGTGACCTCTTTGTGATGAAATTTCCATTGGCGCGGGTCCATGCCCGATACCCGCGCCAATGGAGCGAGCCCCAAAAATTCAAAATGGTTCGCCCAGAAGTCTAATACATAATAAAAACATATAAAAAATGGATTGGAATGGAGCTTAAGGAAATGCCTATTACCTAGAACAAACAGGGAACTAAATGATAGCCCAGATCAGTCCCAGTCGCCGCCAAAATTTTGCACACAAAATGGACCACTGTTGCTCTCCAGTGAGGTAAATAGTAAAAGTAATTTTGTTTTTACCATTTGAGACTTATTTATACCTTTTGAAATCTAATTAGGTTTAAAAAGTAAATTTTTTATTAATATTTTGATATATTTTTTCAAAAATGGATTTTACACTTGCCTTTATGTGCAGCAACAGGTTTTCACGCAACTTGAACGGTGACACAAGTTGTATTTTATACTTTTTTGGACTCGGTAAATACACGAAAAAGTCATTTTGGAGTCATATTTCAGCTCTTTTCTGACTCTCTAAACATGAAAAGATTGTTGAGGCCCTTGTCGTTTCAGTCTCGTTAAAGTGGCCCTGAAACGACATCTACCCAGTATACGTTTACCCCTTTTTCAGGCTGGGATAGATTATTTACGAAAAAGGAATACCCTAGCCTATTGCGACTAGGAAGTTTTCTCAGACATAGTTTTCTACCTTTTCGGATCTGAGGAACTATTTACGAAAAGGGACCATTGGAGCTTACTTTTCCGCTGTCTTTTCAAACTCTCTAAATATCAAAAGACGCTGAGTTCTTCCTCTGTCAGACTCGTTAAACCCTGATGACATTGGATTCAGTCATAATGACGTTATTCGAGTCTCTCCTTCCTAGGGCTCGTTAAATGTACTAGGATGGATTCGTCCGAAGGAAGAACTTATACTACAAGCATATGCTATCCCCTTCAAGCTTGTTATCAAAATAATTGGGGTACTCGCCAGAAATGGTGGGGGAAAATGGAACCAGAATCATTGTCATGTCGGCAGTATGTCGCTCTTGAACATGGCACTTCTCTGCATTCATGTCGGGTTGGGGACATCTAATATCATTTTTTCACTTGCCTCCGTGGGTTTGGGTGATCCTTTTTGACCTCTCATCTGCTCTTTTCCTCGTCGCCATGACCTCTTATCCGTTGATGTCAAATACTGCCAAACTCACTATCGTGCCGCCATATGTTCAAGAGAAGTTGACCTCTACAAGTATCAACCTTCCTATGATTCTCATCTGATCCTTATTCACAAAGACATTATGTTCCTCTATCTCGCGTCGATGATGTGGGAAACACTATGGCCCACCTTTGATCAAGGTCACTTCCTGTCGACTTCAGCTCATTATCTAGGAAGCTGATCTAGAGACTCCCTTCTAGTAACTTGGAGCCTGCATGCCTCAACGGCAGGTTCTTCGCATTCGACGTGGGGTTTTCATCATTGGCCTCCAATTGAGTGATTTTGTGGGTGTTCGACGTCAGCTCATTTTTCACATGCCATAGATTGTACCTGTAGTACCTTGAGGACCATTGGCATTAATGGTGGTACCTCTCACATCTGTTAATAGCTTTCATCATTGGCTGGTAATCAGACGATGTTCTTGCATGTTTGACTTCAGCTCACATATTCGCATGCTTGAACTTGTACTTTGTTCGGGTCGAGATGGAGCGCAAAACCCTGGATTCTACCTGTTATAATCTAGGCTACGATTTTGTGGATTATTATGATTAGTTACATGACTCACTGATTGGATGGCTACGACCATACCTGAGTCTATTACCGATCCTCACTGAATGGCTGCGTCCATGCATTGGATCTGGATTATTACATGCTCTGTTATGGATGGCTGCGCCCATACCACATATATATCATGTATTTGAGATATCATTTGTACTTCTCTACACAAGTTTTCCGACGGCGGTGTTTTCAGTTGGACACGTTCTCGTAAAGAATTTCACCCCTCTCTCTCTCTCAGGCCTCATGCTTTAGGGGGCATATGTTACACAGCAATTTGTCACCGTCCCTGCAATTCCCCATCCCCCACAATTGGAGGGTTCATTCCATGACCTGTGAGCAGTGACATAACTTGAACACACTTTCATGGCATTCCCCTAAACATGTACTTTCATTGCCTTGAAGACAACTCCTTGTGAAAAACCTTAAAAACACCCCTTTTTGCATTGGCGCGGGGAGCCAGTTCAGTACCCGCGCCAATGGGGGAAATCCTTCAAAGAGGGCACGCCAATTGGTGCTCTGTCTCAGAGTCGCACTCGCGCCAACCATTTTAAGGAGTGTTTTTTAAAAATAAATGGCGGAAGTTTCGTCCTAACCAATTCATAAACTGGCTTCTAATTTGAGTTGGGAGGTTTGGCTCCGGATCTCCATGTAGAGGAAGTGGTTTTCCACCTCTCATGGAAGCTTCCTTGGGGATAGGGCCAATCCCATGATTATAGGGATCCCAACTCCCCTTTCTCCATCTATAAAAGCTTGCTCATCTCCTTTGCAAGCTAGTCTCCAAGTTCCCAAGAGCCATCAGAGCCTTATGCTGCAAGAGCCTTGATTCATTCCCTTAAGGCCAAATCCAAGCAAGGAGATTATCGTCGAGACATTCAAAGAGAGAGGTTTGTCCCATCCCCGACAGGCTTTTTCGAGACGTGTTCTGCTGGTGACCCTCCGAAGGAGAATTCAGCGTCAGGGATTGTTGTACTATACAACAACCCTCTTTAAATCCAGTCGGAGCCACCATCCCAAACGGAAAAGGAGTTGTCTTAAGGTCCCGACCGGGTGGTTTTCCCCAATGTTTGAAGCAGAGATTTTCTAGGCTTCAACAGGGATATGGTTGTATTCTTCTTTTATTTATTAATGATAAGCGACTATTGGTTATGGTTCCACTCTTGTTGATGATTATGATCATGAGTTATGTCCTCTCTGACTGACATATAGTTGCATATACTGGATTTTACGCTTGCGTTTGTTCTGTTTCTTGCGTGTGTAGGTGTCCGATCACGGAGATCGTGAGGATTGTGATCTGCCAGAGCTAAGGAACGGGAGTGCTACATTCTCTACAAGCGACAACGTTGGATTCCAGGTAAGCCTTCATCGCTAGTTGGTTTATTTGCAGTTAGGAACCTGCACTATAGCGTGAATGATTGTTGCTAGACTTGGTCTGGGTTAGTAGGGATCGCCTCTGTCCGTAGAGGGGATTTACCTCCACAACAGCAACCAATGTAACATATGTGGTAGATGTACCAAGAAATCATAATGAAGACAATTTCCTCTTGATCATGGATGCAGAAGAGTAAACTCGTGTAGAAAAATCCACCCCAGAAAGAAACGCAAATGACCAAATCATAAATACATCAAGCTATGTGTCATTATTTAATGGATCAATGTATGTAACCTAGAAGTCAAGAATACAAAATTATCTAATGGACTTAAACTTTGATGTGTGTCAATTTGTAGTGAATTGAGAAAAGGATAATAGGTTTAGTATAGAGGCCATGAATATAATCTTGAGTACACTATCAAAATAAAAATATGACAAAGTAATTTACTATGAGATTACAAAAGAGATGATAGATAAGATTTATTTGATTTATGAAGAAGAAAAAAATAATCAAAGGAGATAGAATATCATGAAGGAAATTATCTTGTTGAGCGGAGAGGCTCATTCTACAACCCAGTAGGAGGGGGATGTGTAAGTTTGTTTGTCCATATGTTCCCTTTTAAAAGAAAATTGAAAATTATATTCTAAATTTAAAAACAATGTCCGCTATAATAAAAAATAAATGAATATGCTATATAGGAATTATAAGTAAAAAAAATATGAGTACAATTTTTAAATCTTATAATTTTCAAAAATATTTAAATAAAATATTTGAAGATCTATGTTAACTAATTTATATCCATATGAACTTCACATATATCTATATATAGAAAAAAAATGTAAAAAAAAATATATTTTAATGATGTTGTATAAAAAGATATTCAATGTGGGTTATCATAAAATATTTTACTACAAATTAATAATGATATATACTTAAAAATATATTAATAATAAAAAACCATTTAATTTGAGTGATAAAATTTCTTGATTTACATGTTATGGAAAATATTTTGATGTCAATTACATATATATTGTATATCATTTTAAAACAATTATGTATATATCAGGAAAAAATAAGTTTTATGGTTAAAAAAATTATTTGGTCCTATATATATTCTATTTAGCATTCAAAAATACAATTTAAACAATGAAAAAAAATACATTTTATTTTTCATTCTAAGAAGTTTGTACATGAAGAAATTTGATCCCTCTCGGATCATGTTAGATCCGTACTTAAGATGGATATATGATGGTAGTTAATCTTCAACAAAACAATTCGTACTTATAAACTATAAGTGAAGAGGATAGGGAAGTGTAATCAAGTGTTCTTCTATCAATCCCAAGAGATTATTCAACCTGCCTAAATTATGGAAATGAAGGCCATTCAACTTCTATATTTCCATATCAAGTCAATGATGATGAATATGGTGTTGTTGCTATGATTGGGTTTAATCACTCATAAGAAGTTGGAAGAGAAGAGAAGCTTACTATCACTTTACAAGAAATAAAGAAACTTTTAGAAGAAAACGAAAGGTTGAATGAATTATCGATGAAATAAGAAAATCAAGACTAAGTACCAACATTTTTGAAGGCCCGAATAGAAGAATCAAGGATCATGGAAGAAGTGTGGTAGATAATTATGAAGAAAAGTGATCCAAAAAATATTTTTCTTGAGATGTGTTAAATAATTACATGCGAAAACTGTAGCTTAAACAAGAAACTTTAAAGGCATAAACATAAGAACAGAGAAGAAATTAACATCATGCAAGAAGACACATAATTGATATCGGAGTTCGTCCAGGAGGGACTACGTCTCTGGGCCATACTCAAATAGTGAGGAGGCCCTCTTTCATTAAGTGGAAAAGAATGAAAGTACAAGTATAAAATGAAAAATTACACCCTTATACCTGCATGGCTGAAAGTGCTCGAAAAATGAAGACCTCGGATGAAGAAATGGGTAGCACCATTGGATTCTTGGTGTCGAGAGGTGCATAATCCATATAAAATTTTTCTGAATCTGACAAATTGAAAATCTAAACCCTCTGGAAAATGGCTCAGATCACGGTTCCACCGTCTAGATTTCCACACCCATTTTTGTCTTCCCTAGGAACACTTATCAATGACGAGTTTAAATATATCGAGGTGGGCAGACTCCCCAAGAAATTCCACTTGGATTAGTGGTTAGGATCCATGTCATGATGGAGGGGGATGGGTGGTCAAACGCTGCCCCCTCCATAAAATGTTTGAACTTGTTTTATTAAAAATTGTGCCATGTAATTTTTGTAAGCCGTCATATATTTTTTGTAATCTGCATATAATATAAGTACCAAGTATGGGGAGGAGGAGGGGGGGTGCATTGGGCAGTCTGCCCACATAACTTCACTGGTTCTGTAGTTTTAGGTGGCATGGAATGGAGGGTTGGGTTAGGCGGTGGGGTTCATAACCCCTGCTCATGGCCCACTCTACCCCTTTATTTATAATTTTTATTTAATTTTATTAACGAACTGGCTATTTTGAAAAATTCATATTTTGACTGAAGGAGTCAAAATATTTGTCCCACAATTTTTCCCAGAATCCATCCAAAGTTGGCAAGAATCTGGTGGCCAGGTTTCAAAAAATTTTGTTGCCTCCTTAAGTTTTCACATCACCAAGTCAACCCTCAAACGTTGACTACTCCTAACTCCATGATACAGACTCAGAATTGCGTTTTGTCTGCACTGCTGGAATCAGAAAGACAATATCTTCAACTTGACACTAATTTTTCCACATTCCAAACACTTTTATTTTTTAGACTTTGTACTTAATCTACTTGTACCTGGACCTGTTCAATCCAACTAGATCATTCCTCGCCATTGAGGAGCTTTTGGACCCCAAAAGACTTATCAATCAATAGGAAATAAAGGGAATTTCTCCCTCACCTTCTCTTTTTCAAGCCATTTAGCTTTATTTGGGTGCATCCCTTTGAAACCAACATGGAGATATTCCACATCTCCTCGTCATGAAGTCCTGGTTCTTTGATTGAGAATGATGTCCTCTCGAAGTTCATCGAGATATTCTGGTGCAAATTAATCCACTGTAGGAACTAATCCTACCTCCTTGGTGTCCATAATAAATGATGGTTCATAAAGCTTCATATTATTGACATTCATGACTGAGTACATCTGCATGTATACATGCAAGTCGAGTCAGAAATAATTATTCCCAGTCTTCTCCAATATGGTAAATGGACCATACCAGATTGGTCGCAATTTCTTGCCTTTCCCCTTCATTCAATCCTTGATGATATGGAACCACACCTTGTCACCAACTTGAAATTTATGGTCGACTCGATGCTTATTATGTCGAACCTTATATTGAGCCTCACTCTTTTGCAACTACTCTTGCACTTTTTGGTGAATTGTCTGTATCCACTGGATCAACCATTATTCTTTGTCCTAGTCATCACGTCCATTGGCATCTTCATCCCTTCCATAGATCATGCCAAAAGGGTCCTTTGGTAAGTAACCAAAACATGTATCAAATGGTGAACATTGCGTAGAGGAATGCATTGCTCGGTTGTAGGTGTGCTGCAGATATGGAAGATGCTCATCTCACAGCTTGGGATGTTCGCTGCAATAGCCCTGCAACAAGTGTACCATGGTATGGTTGATGAACTCTATGTGCCCGTCAGTTTGTGGATGGAATGCCTTACTTCTCTTAAACTTGATGTCCACCATATGCTGCAAGCTGGTCCAAAAATATCCAAGGAAGCGAGAGTCTTGATTTGACACAATCGATGTGGGAAATCCAAAGTGGACCCAAACATATTGAAAGAAAATATAAGCAGTGTGCTCAGTAGTGACCTACTTCTTAGAAGGCATTAATATGCAGATAGTACTAAATTGGTTGACGACAACATACAAATAGTTGTGACCCTTTCTAGACATAGGCCAACATCCTACAAAGTTGATCGACACAATTTTCCATGGTTTTGGGCCAGAATTGTAATCTACAGATAAATTACGCTTCCCTATATAGGTGTTAGTCTAGAACAATAGGTGAAAGAATATACTACCATTTCTCCTAACTAAGAACAGATACATAGAGAGGATTGGAGGCTTACTTGTTTCAGTCGCTTCCAAATGGCTCCTTTCTTTCGCTTCCACTACAGCTTCAAATTCAAGCGGTTTTTTGGCTGAATGCTTCCTGCAATAAAGAACACTGAAACAATAGAAGATGAAATAATATAGATATCTATTCAAGCTAGTTACCTAAATTAGTTAAGCATAAACTACATTCATCAACCAAGATCTTACAATATGGAAAATCAAAGTAGACATAGATACATGTAGGGAAACAAGAATTACTCTTTATTGATGATAGAAGGAGAGGTTACAACCTAGTGACTGATTTGAAGTGACCTTCCAGCAAAGTTCCCAAGTCTCATCGCAACATAAATCTCTCCAGCAGCAGCTCCACAAATCAAACTCTCAATTGAAAATTCTCTAGCATTTCTCTACTCAAATTCTTCCCTTTCAAACACTTAGATTTGTGTTCAATTTATAGATGAACTGTAGGTTGTTTTACAATCAATATCTTTCCAAAAATAGGCAAGACATGTTTCCGTTCATGTAGATGTAAAATGGACACTTGGATCTGAAGCTTGACACATGTGAACTCTTCTAGAAGGCACTGACCAAGTGGAGATTTCGGAACAATGAGAATTTCGCTCCCAATGTGACCAACACACCTTTGAATGTCAGGAAGTGCTTTGCAAAGTAGCCTTGCATGGGGCTACCTGCATATGCAACGCACTTAGGCCCCGTAGAGCATGCATTGGTGAGCTCTCATATGCTAAATAATAATCCTCAAACCATGGAAACCTTTTCTTGATGAAAGTCATTGTTTGATTTGTCTTTTTTTCTGTCTTAGGGCATATAGAAACTAATATGATAGGGAATGATAGACCCTTGATCATCGATCCTGGAGATGATGCCTAGTTAACCGGGTCATTGGGAATGGTTACAAAATTGACCTATAACACATGGATGACCCAGAAAAGGGAGTGAAGTGTAGAGCATGACTTTTCTATTAGAGGGCTTTGAAACATAACACATCACACATCCCTTTACAAAATGGATTTCAATTTTTTTCATATTGTGCCAAAATAAAAACCTTTGCAAATGACATAAGTTTTTTCGACACCAAAGTGACCAGACACAAGTGTAACACCTCTCATTTTGCCATTTTTTTTTCTAACTATAGTAATATATCTAACTTATTACTATAGTTACACTATTATTCGTCACATTATGAAGTATTTATGTTTCTCACAAATTTATTTTGAATTTGAGTTTCCTTCCCTCACTCACTGTGGAAGTGATAAATTTATCACTTCTTACTTATGAGGTTAATATTACTCTAATACTTAACCCATTAACCTTCTACATAGGTTCACTGTAATTATTTGGCAATAATTATTATATTTACCTTTTTGAATTCATAACGAAAAATCAATACCATTGAACATATATATTATGCTATATCCAATCGTATTTAAGCATTTGTATTTATATTGTATTTATAACTCATACTTAGGCTTACCACTTCATGGCTTAAATTATTTTCCATGTACATGAGCTAAAATATGCTATCACAACATACTTTATTCAGGGACTTCTATATATATATATATATATATATATGATTTGAAAACAATCCTGGCATATCATTCCAATTTGTTTGTAATTTAATATGAACTTGTTTTTAATTTTCCCTAATGAATTAGTTCTTCTCCCTTAATCCCAGGGATATAAAGTTTGAAACTTATTTACCTTAATTAATTATCATATACGAAAATCTTATATTCATACAACTTATAAACATAAATTTATAACTTATAAACATAATCACCTATATTTAATAATTGCACCCCATAGGTTTAACATGTAACATTAACTATAGACTTGCACTCCATATTAGACTTAGGTCCCATGTACCTTAATTTAATCATTTAGCTATCTTTGTCATCTTACTCTATATAGTATATCATAATATACTTGCCATACATCTCCTACCTCTTTAAAGTTACGACCATACATTAATGCTACATCCAACTAAGAAATATGCTTACGTGTTGGTATTAGAAAATGGTATCAGAGCCCATGTTAAAACATTGGGCAAAAATGGGCTATAAACATTGTTTCTATAAATTTTGTTAAAATTAATTTTCGCAATTTTTTGAATTCATGAACAAGAAAACAATGTTGAACTATACAGATGCTAACCATGAGAAAAGATATGAGCGGTATGGGGATCTGGGCATGGGAAAAACCCAACAGATCCAAATATTCTATTAATGGATATGATGCATCAAATGAAAACTGAAAAAAAATAAAATAAATTTTCACAGAATATTTCTGAGGAAGATGATGCCTCTAGACAACAATCTAGGAGGAATAAGGAATTTTAGAGTAATTCCGGAATAATTTAATTAGATATTCCTCCTATGAGGAAAAAGGGAGGATTAATCTACAGTTGGTTTCAAAAAGAAGGTATAAAATGTTAAAAATATTAAATCTGGTGACAGGGAGTCACAAATGCCTTTAAACTAGTAGATAAAGTTGAGAAAGTTGTCTTCTGCAAATTGGAAAAAATCAGTAATACTAAGAGTTAATAATTGTATAATGTAGTAACTATAGTTAACAATAAAATATTGGTGAAGGATGTAGAGTGGAAGAACCATAAATTGATAATGAAACCCTCAACAAAGTTCCAAGAATGGAATAAAGAAACATAAAGTTACTCATAAATGCACATTTTATACATACTGTCAGTAGGAATGTGATTCAATGCTGATTGATGAACCTAGGTGTGGTTTTCGAAAGGCAGGAATATTCCAGCAAGCTGGAATTTTATACAGAATTGACATATCATATTTTCAAAGTTGGACATAAGAGGAGTTATGTTGAGTTAGTATTAAGGTTTCTGCTGAAATATATGCATTGATGTAGAACACCTAAAATTGAATTAGAAATTCTTCAAAGATAAGGAAAATGCTATGAAAAGGAGTTGACTTAGCAATGGGTTGATTTAGAAACTGATGTTAATAAAAATCAGTCAATGTGTGCAAAACCGAAGCTGTAAACTAATATGAAATTCTAAGACGTAAGGTAATAATTGATGTACATGATGGGGAAAAAAATTCAAGTGGACAGTGAAAATTGAGTTATAGACCTTATTATGGAGCATGGTTATTACCATTTGAATTCAATGATTAAATCAATCAATTAGTAGGCACATGGAGTACATGCATGAACTGGGAAAAGGTAAGAAAAACCAATCCATATGATCAAGTTGTTTTTCTAACTCCTTGAAGTACTAACGAAAAAGTATTTGTTATTTTTATGTAAAGTATTTAACAGGAATTGTACACTCCAATCAAAGGAGTCAAAGGTGAAAGGACCATCAAATAAATCACTAGTAAAAGTCAAATTAGACCATGATGTGTGAAAATGAAATCTCACAAAAAAAACAGGGAATGATAACCAGTTATGCTAATTCACACTATACTACTATGAAACTTGCAGGTTTTGTAAACAAAGTAATTTATTATTAAAGTTCTAAATGTTAGTGTGTTTATTAATATATGTATATGATACTACTCATATGAATTGGTATGAATTGTGGACAGACGGGCACTAGAATAAAATATTCTTCCAGATAGACTTCTTGCAATGAAGTAGGAATAAAATCAAACTCATGAGGGCATCAGTAAGTAGAGTGAGAGCAGAGAAAGGTGCTGGTACTCTGAAGAAAATGATGGGAGCCAGGAGCAAATATGAAGGAGGAATCTTCATCCTTAGTTGAGTAAACAACATCAAAGTGTAACATCGAGGATGGTGTTCAGTTTTAGGGGGGAATATGTAATGTCCCTAAAATTTTTGCTTTTAAAATAGGCATTCAAGAACTGTAAGGGTCAAAGTGGACCCCAAAGAACATGTTAAGGATGGATATATTTTATTAAATTAAGTTAATAAAATAAAATGGAATTAATGTGCAATGACTACATTGATATTTGAGATCTGGAAACTAAATCCATGAGGATGGATAAGATGATAAGACTTTACCACAACTTCCATAAATCCTTGGAAGGAATAAAGAAAGATACTAAAATTAGATTTGGAGATAAATATCTAATATCCTCAATAAAGAGGAAAGTATTGGGAAGAGGTGGAATCAAGCTGGAAAAGCGAAAAGACAGATTTAAAAGTACCTCTGTGGAAGAAACAGGGGGAAATCCTAGGAAAAACAGGAATAAAGCATCCTGAATTAACTAGACACAGTTAATGGAAACATGCTAGGGAAAAAAAATCTTAAATAAACTGCTTTACGATAGACAAAGGGTTGCTTATCACTGGAGCTAAGAATATCTGATCGAGGGTGAGTTACGGAGAGAGAACTCTACGGTTGGGTGGCAACTAGTCAGAGATAATTGGTATGCACATGTTGATTTAACTGATATTGACTTTTAATTAGCTGTTGTAACCATGAGATATGAAAAGTATGAATTTGAAGTTGTGTCGGAGGTTGGTTGAATTAGAAGTTACATGTTCAGTTGTTGGTCTATACATTTAGTAGAAATTACTATAGTAGGAATTGTAAAATCTATCTTGTTGTATAAGAAAATTTCTATAGAGTACCAACTCTTAGAATGTCTAAAACCAATATTAGGTTTAGATTTGAGGTTGGGTACCTCACAGGTAGCTGATATTTCAATATGTTAGTTGATTTAGTATATTGGTTTCAAAAAATGTTTTTAGGGCATCTGAAAGGACATTCTGAAATAGAAAATAACATGTTGAATAGGAACAAGTAGTTGATGTATCTTCCAATATGTACTAAGTTGTACCCTTAGATCACCCTGTTATGAATAGATTAATAATCCTAAACAGAAAAATATGTATACAAGTATAGAAATTAAAGTGTTGTAAGTAAACTTTAAGTACAAATATGAAATAAACTACTTCTTTATTGTTATGATTCTGGTATACCTTGCTGTTATGTAATCCTAATTTAAGTAACTCGAAACTACTTCAAAATTGAATATAAGACCAACAATTATATTTTGAGAATTTATTATAGTAGTATACCAGAAATTCAGTTTCTCCATGTAAAGAAGGAACATACTTATTTTGAAAGCATATTGAGCTAGTTATGTATAAATTAGAAAACGCAAAACATAGTTGTGAAAGTAGAAATTTATTAATCATTTATCTTCCATAATAATTCAAGGAGAAGAGATGTAAATACCAATATATTAGAAAAACATGGGATGGTTAGATAGGAACCAAGATAACTTGTTTTTAAAGAAACGATGACAATTCGATATTATAACTACTTGCAATACAGAATCAAATATTTTAGTGGAAACGGTAGAATAGATATAAAGGAATCATGTACTTCCCTTAATATGAAAGAATGTATAGTATCAAAAATATATATAAATTATACGAGCAGGATGGTGCAAACTTCCCAAACTATAAATGGGACTGAAAATAAGTAAAAATCAAAACAAGTTTATGAATCATACTGTATGGAGAAAAATAAATAAATATATATATATATATATATATATATATATAGTCCAATTCTTGGATTTCAAACCCAGAACTAATTTATGTTTATAGTATCATCAATCTAAACCTAAGTACAGTGGCCTCGAAGACACTATGTGTTGATAAAATGCGGTACTATGCATCTTCTGCAAAGTGGGCATGATGACCAGTGTAGAAGCAAAACTCAAGAATGACGATACCAACCTGTTCAAGTTAGAGTTCATGGTAAAATGGGTAATAAGCTACGTGGTTAACCAAGCTATCAATAGTAAGAGGAGGAATTGGTAGCTTGTTGTACCTACATAAACCATAAAATTTCATTATAAATTATACAAGGGAGAGAAAGTTATACATTGAACAAAATTGGATTGACATAAAATTGAACAATACAATTTAATACGACTTACCCACCAAAGGGTTTTACATTCATAGCAAACCATACCTATGAATACATCAAGTAAAACCGAGATGAGAGTGCGCAGTTATACTATGGAGAAATAAAATGCGTGGAAATATTTTGTAAAGAAAACATTATAACGTAGAATGGAACACAACAATGTACTAGTAGTAGTCACAAGAATGGAACAAAACCCTCAGACCAGTAAATGAAAGAAGACGTAGTTAAATGCTCGAAGCCATAGGTTCCCAAAAGAAATGTTTAAGCACCTCAAAGTAAGAATTGGTAATTACACCTTGACTTTTCCTTCATAAAATCGAAATGTGGCTATCTAAAACATTGAAGATGCTATGAGGCAAGAATCTACGTTTCCCAAATATGGTGAAAGTATCAGTGGAAATTCATGAGTCATATAAAACATGTAAACTAGAAAAAGGGAATACAATTAATTAGAGGCTGAATATACCTACAAATTCGGTCATTTCGGTTATAAGTGGAAAAAACTTACTATATTAACTGAGGTTGAGACCGTAAATTCTCGAGAATCTGTATGAAATAGACTTCCACAGAAAACACATTAAAGTCAATCCCTTCAACAATAAATGTGCATATTCAAATAGGAGGACATGGTAAATTGAACTAGTATTCATTGTCAAAGTTACCATGAGCACATCTAACCAGGAGATACAAAGAAATGAATTCAATCCATACATTAAGAAGTGAAAACGAGAATACTGTGAGTCCATAGTGAACATATATCTATACCTATATCAATACTAAAGCTAACAGAACATAAAAAAACTTTAAACTAAACTCAAACTAGAGTGCATGTAATTCTAATTATTTATGATGATTACCATAGGATGTCCCAATTCAGAAATTGCACCAGTGACGAGAGATGGTGAAACCCCAGCTGCGTTGGGTAAACTACACAATCAGACTGGTAGGTCTCTGCGTTTTAAGAGGAAAAATGTTGTTATTAATTAAATAATAATGATATCTATCAAAATCTACAAATTGGGGTTTTAAAATAAATGAAGTCCAGAAGGTATTGCTTCAAAATTTTACATGAAATAGTGCCAAAAAAAATGTGAAGGGGACTGCTATCTGGTGAATATAATCACCATAATTATATATGAATGTATGCTTAAAAATGAAAACCTAGAATTCCGAATTTGATTAGAGTGAGTAGGAATTGAAAAATTTGAAGAGAAAGCTGAGAGCATACCTAATCATATCACAATGGTACACTGGCAAAGTTGTAGTCGTTGTGGATGGTCAAAAAATACAACTGAGTGCCCATATTTTTACTCCACTATTTCGCTAAATCATACACGGAGTAGCCACTGAGAAAGCATCATCACTAGAAGGAAGTGGTATAACAGAAAAGCGTCTCATCCAAATAAATGGCAAAGAAAAGAAAAATTTGTATTAGCAACCAGAACGAATTCCAAAACTTACAATGATTGCCAGAAAAATATTAGGGAGTAGAGGAAATCTTATATTTCTGTTGAAAAAAAAAACAAACTAATGGAAAATCTCACGGCAGCACAGTAACATTCCATAAAATTGAAATAATTGACAGTAACACCCCACGGGATAGATAAATATATATACCTATAGATAACGAATGGTAATATTTTCATAAAGAAACATCGTTGGAATGAAAGAACTAGGTTTTGGTTACACTAATGCGGTCTAACAAGATCAAGTTAGGTATTGACAGAAAAATTTGCCTCCAAGGAGAAAGACAATATCTATCTCCAGGAATGGTGTAAATAAATCTTCATCACAAAAATGAAGACCTTTATTGATAATCGAATCCAAATGGAAACCTAACACAGAGTTCATAAGTGTCATCCATGTGTCTAAGATCTGTGGGTGAAGGAGGTTCCCATGTCTTGAAATGTACCACTTGGACCCATGTGACACAAGTACATTGTCATTAAGGAAAGAATAAATAAATGTATAAAGCCGGAGTGTTCTCAAGTTCAGTGATACGACAGTAGTACAAGTTTTATATTACAAAAAAAATGGTATTGGATGTGATACAGTGCATTAACCCAGATATGCGTAATTTTAATTAACCCATACCAACCCCATAAATGCACCATATCAAAATTGGATTTCATTCACCAACCGTCAGTTTAGTTGTTAGTAAAAATGTTGAAAACTATGCATGAATAGGTGTGTGATGAGGGACAATTCATACCTTCACCCCATTCAAGACCGAGTTTCACAGTGGGATATTTATACTTCGAGAAGTCCTATCATACCATTAAAGTGTGTAAATGATAACATTATCTAATACCAACACGTAAGCATAGTTCTTAGTTTGAGGTAGCATTAATGTATGGTCGTAACTTTAAAGAGGTAAGGATGTATGGTGGTTATATTAGGATATACTATATAGACTAAGATGACAAAGATAGCTAAACGATTAATTTAAGGTACGTGGGACCTAAGTCTAATATGCAGTGCAAGTCTATAATTAATGTTACATGTTAAACTGATGGGGTGAAATTATTAAATATAGGTGATTATGTTTATAGGTTATAAAGTTATGTTTATAAGTTGTATGAATTTAAGATTTTCGTACATGATAATTAATTAAGGTAAATAAGTTTCAAACTTTATATCCATGGGATTAAGGGAGAAGAACCAATTCACTAGGGAAAATTAAAAAACGAGTTCATATTAAATTACAAACAAAGTGGAATGATATACTTTATCATATTGCTGGAATATTATTACTAATAAATTACAAAAAAAGTTAGTAAAGTTACTAGGATTGTTTTCAAATCATATATATATAGAAGTCCCTAAATAAAGTATGTTGTGATAGCATATTTTATCGCATGTACATGGAAAATAATTTAAGCCATGAAGTGGTAAGCTTAAGTACGAGTTATAAATACAATATAAATACAAATTCTCAAATACAGTTGGATATAGCATAATATATATGTTCAATGGTATTGATTTTTCCTTTATGAATTAAAAAAGGTAAATATAATAATTATTTCCAAATAATTATAGTGAACCTATGTATAGGGTTAATGGGTTAAGTATTAGAGTAATATTAACCTCATAAGTAAGAAGTGAGAAGTTTATTACTTCCATAGTGAGTGAGGGAAGGAAACTAAAATTCAAAATAAATTTGTGAGAAACATAAATACTTCATAACGCGATGAATAATAGTGCAACTATAGTAATAAGTTAGATATATTCCTCCCCACTGAAAGGCTTGTTTGATACTTGTCAGTGCGTGTAAGGGTGATGAAATAACGAATAATTTGGCAATGAATCACCTCCAATATTTTACTGCACCTAGAAAAATACAAACCTCTATTACATTGGTAGGCTTAGGCCATTTTACAATCACCTCAACTTTGGAGGGGTCTATTTTTAATTGACCATTACCGAAAATATGACCTAGTTAAACCAAATAGGTTTTCTCGAACTCACAATATGACAATTTTACACACAATTATTCCCTCTTTAATACATCAAGCACTTTCTTGACATGGCATACATGCTCATCCCAAGTCTTACTAAAGAAAATAATATCATCTGAGTAAACAAGGAAAAATTCATCAATGAAAGGCCTAAAAATTTCATTCATGACTCTCATGAATGTGGTTGGAGCACTGCATAGTCCAAATGGCATCACCATCCATTCAAACAACCCATGTTTGGTCTTGAAGGTGGTTTTCCATGCGTCCTTCTCTGTAATTCTGACCTGGTGATAACCACTATGCAAATCCAATTTGGTGAAATATATAGCATTATTTAATTGATCAAACAAATCATCAATGTGTGGGAGAGGGTATCGATTTTTCATTGTGATTTCTTTTAGCGCCCGATAATCCACTCACATCCTCCATGTGCCATCTTTCTTCAGTACTAACATGGTCAATGAGTTGCAAGGAGAAGTACTTGGCTGAATGACCCCTTGGTTCAACAATTCCTATACCTGCTTTTTGACCTCCTCCATCTCGATAGATGACATCCTGTACATACCAATGTTTGGAAATGGAGAATCATGCTGTAAATGGATCTCATGTTGGATTTATTGTTTTGAAGGCAATCCTCTGGGTTCTTGAAAAAACTCATCATAGTTAGAAATAAAATCACATAATTCATGTTTATGAGCCAGATCACATCCTTGGAAAGCATCAGTTATTTCTGCATCTTTTTCTCTGACAACCATGAGAAAACACCCCTTGCTGGAATTCACCAATCCCTTCATCTGTCCCGCACTTACAAGACTGGAACTGACCTTGGTTTGATGAGCTCTTACAATATACTCTAACCCATCTTTTGTGATTTCGTATTTATTTTCATGTCGAAAGAACATTTCTCTCCTTTCGTAAAGATAGGAAATCCCTAACACAATACCACATATATCCAATGGTATGGCATCCATTTCTACTTCATCCACCAGTTTATAAGTAATTGCAAATTTAACCTTACATTTCTTGGTTACATTTAGTTTTACTTTATCATGTGTCCATCCCAGTGGATAAGGTTTCAGATGAGGCTTAAATTCTAAGCCTAACTTCTTAACCAAGGATTCTGAGATTAATTTTTCTTGAGAGCTTGAATCAAATAGCAATTCTACTTTTGTATGATTTATGACAGCTCTAATATGAAATAATTCAATTCTCTTTCATTCATTAGGAAGAGGCTCATCTGTTGAACTAGTGATTTCATGTGATTCATAATTAACATGAAGACAGTGAGTACCTTAAGATTCAAGATGATATAACTATCCCCCATTATAAATCTTTGCACATTTTTTCCTTTACCTTGCCTTAGGTACTGCCACTCCATTAAGGATTTTTTCTAATATCCTAAGGGACATAATTGATGTTTAAGTGCAACAATAAAATTTGACCATGAGGAAAGAAGGTTACCCAAGTTAGTGCTCCCTTGAAGTTTTCTCTCATACCAGACGAGAGTTGTACCATTCTGTTGAAGATAAGCCAACTAGATCTTTGCCTCATCCTCCACAATCTACTGAATCCGGCAGTAGAGTTCAAGCTACCTAAACCAGTTGTTAAGTTTCCCTACATTACTTTCACCATTATACATGGGTAAATCAATTTTGACTTCTAACTTAAAGAAAGGTTTATTAGATGCATTTCCTAAATTCCTATGATGATGGTGAGAAGAGGAGGAAGAAATTTCACTCGCTGGAGGAGAAGGAGGAAGATCTCCTCCATTATCTCCATGCCCTGAACCTTATCCTTCTGAATCATTCTCCCCTACTTTCTCTAGTTTCTGAATTCTAGAGAAAAAAAAATGACCCGATCTGCCATGGTGTAGAAGGTCTTGCGGAAGTTGAGCTCTTCCTCATTTCGAACATCGTCATCCATGTTTCTTCTCTTATGTTCACGTCTCACTTCGGGATCAAAATACATAGTTTCCCTTCACCTCTTCAGTGCATGTTTCTAGTTAGCATACAAGCTGTTAGCCAACTATAAAAATTTTCATACCAAATGCTAGCTAAAAAAAAATTTGAGCCTTCAAGGAAAAAATTTCATTGCTAAAAATTGTTGAATCTTGAAGACTTTTGAAGGCCTCATGCCTATCCTCTGTCCAAACTTCACTACTATTTCCCTTCAGAACTCAGAAATCCTGCTGATTTCCAAGTCAGAATACTGCTGCAAACACCTTTTTCCTTTTCCCCTTTTGCCAAAACTAACCTCATTTTCTATCCCTCTATTTCCCATTAAAATCCATCATTTTCATGTTTTTCCCATTCCCCTTCATCAAAACCTCTTGACAAGGTTGAAAACTCCTTTTTTGCCTTATCGGAACCCTCAGATTCCCTTGAAAACCATTGAAAATTCATAAAAATCATATTTTAATGTATTATGGACTTAAGCCCCCTCGGGCTAATTCTTTAGCCCCTCCTCTTAAAAACCCCAGTCAAATTTTTTCCCATATGCCCCACGGCCCTGCAATTGGGTGCGAAGCCATTTTTTTTTAATTATTCCCGCAAAAGTTAAAACCTTTGGTTATATATATAAAACCTCTGCTTATATTAATTATCCGACGTTTTATTATTTTATTAATTTTTGCACCGGTAAAAGTTTTAAATCGTTCCGCACCGTCGATATGATCTGAAGATCCTATGGTGTGGAGTCTGTCTCCCAGTGGTCCCCCCATTCCACTAACCCATCCCAAAAACTGCGCGGTATTCATCGCACCGCCTTTGGGTGAGGGCAATTTTTTCCCGATCGCCAGCGATTCCACTCATCATTTGACATGAGTCCTGGAAACTGTTCATAAAACTGCCATCCATCACGTGTTAACGTTCAGACGTGGATGCCATGCGATATCGCCGTACACTGTCCGATCTGGGGTGGGCCATCCAACGGCTATCGCTCACCGAAGTTACCCGACAGTTAATTGAGCTACGACACGTCATTGAATCAATATCTGCCGTCAATCTAATCTGATGATCGACGATCCATATTTTGATCGCCCAATGAACATTTTCCATTTTGACTTTCCATTGCTTGCTCCCGACCGTCGATATCTGCGCGATCGACGACTCAGATTTAAACATTTCTTCTGCCTTCCCTTTGTTTCCTCTGATCAATCTCTACCGTCGGATAATGCCATCCAACGGCCATGCTTCCTCCACGTGCCTTCTGAAGCAGTAAACCTATATATGCAGGATTTTTTAATATATGTTTGTATTTTGTAGGGTTTAAATGGTTTTCTCGCCATTTCTGAAGAAAATTTGAAGGCGGAGGATGACGATCCTCCCGCCTTCGATTCAACACATAAAATCATCATAGGGGTTAAATCCATGTTTTCATCAATCATTCATGAAGCATTGATGCCACATAGCCCTGCGCAGCGCTTCATACTAGCAAAAAACCATGAATCGAGCGCAGTCAGAGAGTATCAGTGACGAAGACCAAAATCTATCAAAACAGAGGAATAAAGGATAGATTTTGTGGGGATTATGGCTAAGAATGTTTATCAAAAGCCTAATCCATGATTTAAAACATAGTTTAAAAAAGATCTTAAGGGTTTTATCAACAGGAAAGTTTCCACCGCCACATCTGAGGCAAATTGATTCCTCCCAGCTACTGAAATGCCATCTGTGCCTCAAAGTATTCAATCAGGAGCTGAATTATTGATTAGGATTAGATATTTGTCTCAAAGCGCAGCCAAAGAGTAAATTCTGCCAACAAACTTAATGAAAAACATCTGCAGAGTTACTTCGACACCACACAGAGCCTCAAAGGTCAAAAAATCTCCCACTGAGCTTAATTCTTTATGTAAATCATTTAATACAGAGGATATGTATGTAAGTTTCTTCATTGAGCCCCTCAAAGGCCAAGAAGCCATTTAAGTCTGTATTAATTGTAATTGAGATCTTTTATCAGATCTCACCTCCTCATCCTTCTATATATACTTCTGCAGAAGATGAGTGAGGGGTTGGTTGTAGAAATTATAAATATATTGAGAAAAAATTCTGATTGTAAATAGTGTTCACTGGCCCTTGAAGCTCTGCTTGTGATATATTAATTAGGTTGAATAGTGAAGATGATTGATGAACTGAAACATTGGACCGGAGTACTGTAATTGGTTTGACATCAATAAACAAGTTGTTTCTTGGGATCCTGGTCTATATCACTGGTGAAGTGCCCCTTTCTTTGTTATTGTTTTCCTTTTATGTATGTCATATTGTTCACTATTCTCTGATAAATAACAACATTTATAGAGTTAGGATCTACTGTACATCAGTAACCTTCTCTGACTGAAAAGCTTTATCTCAATGTTTTCCTCCAATTTGTTTATTTAAGAATGATTTAATACAGTTTAAGCAGTTAGGAATGTTGGAGTTCCCTCCTCCTACTGTTTGTTTTAAACATTTTTCTTGAAATTTATTTTCCTTATTTGCTTATTAAATATGACTATGGAAGACATGTTGTGCCCTGGTCCTATTTCTTCTCCAAAAGTAGATTCTGAAATTTTCCCTTGGTGTTGACTGAAAGCAGATTAGGTTTAAAAGTACTTTATCTGATCTTAAGTTTACACTTTTTTTCCCTTATATGTTTTCATACTTTTTGAAGGTAATTATGTGGATTACTGGATTGTTTGTCAATTAATTTGCTTTAATAGAAACTTGCCCAAGAATTCAATGGTTAGCCCTGCACTTGGTTGGTTTTAAACAGTTACTTAAGAGGCTTTTCTTGTTTTGACTGACTAAAAATCCTTTGTGAAATTATTATCAGTTTCCACCATCTCCAACACTTTATTGTTTCCATTCCATCTTTATAATCTCAATAATCTTGTGATGTAGATGACTTTCCCCTTGGATCACTCTTGATGTTGTGGTTCAATTAAAGCCCTATTATGACTCCATAGCCTAATGGACTAAAAACCAGTGTTATATCTATCTTTTTAGCCATAGATGTTCTATTTACTTACAACTTCTCACCTTTGAAACTATTTTGCATTTAGAACTTTCCCCTCAAGTAATATTCATGCTCAACCATCCAAAAGACAAACAAAACCCTTCGCCTTTATAACTAGCCTAATATCATTACCCCAAATTTCAAAGACAAATCCATATTTGTACTTATTAGAGAGATCCCTCTCCGGATTCAGGAGGGCTAGATCCTAGAATCCCAAATTTGGTTGAAACGATGTTGCTTCTACAGTTTTAGTCTCACCAATCTGCTAAAATTATAGATTCCTAACATTTATGGCGACTCCACTGGGGAATCAAACCCAGAATCTAATTGTAATCTCTGGTTCCCCTTAAAAATTTCATATAAAAATTGTGAGTCAAAAGCATCTTTTTGAAGCACTACCAAAGAATGGTAATCATGATAGAACTTGTCTGAATCAGTGACAAACTAGGTAAGCCCTAGGATTCCCATAAGTCTTTATCTAACCTTGAAAAATCAGTTGGCTTAGCCATAAGAGTAGACTGTCTTTGTCTCTTAACCGTAGCAAAGTTTTGAAACAAATTTAGGATATTCTTAGAAACCACACAATTGAAAAAGAACTCAGAAAACCTAAAAATATTTCAGATTGGTATCCAATAAACATGATGGTGGACCATAAAACCTTTTACCTCTGAAAAGAGCTAAAAAATTCCACTTCGCGACTCCACAATCCTTAACAGACCTTAAGACTCCACTGGGAAGAACCCTTATCATTGAAATATCTTTCAAACTCATTTAGAGGACTGTAGGATTGAATTTCAAACAGATTAGTTAACCTCTCAAAGATTGTCATACCTGGTTGAAATATTCTTGTTTATTTGGGTCTGAAAAACACAACATAGTGGCTCCTAGAAATATTCATACTAGAGCCTATCCTGACCCTGATCCTCCTGAGTTAGTTCATAACCCAGAAGGTATCCTAATGAAGTCTCCTAGGATTAAATTATCAACTGTTTTCAGATCACCCTTGAGAGCTAATTCAGTCCCTAAAAATCT